>VCCN01000782.1:2651949-2668870 GCA_006491835.1 Architeuthis dux | reverse complement strand
CACTTGGTTTTGAGAGTTAAAAACAGGAACATTATGCAAGGAGGACCAACTTTGCAATCAACATAGCAAGGCATTCATATATGTTTTGTAGTTCTGAATGCTAAATTTTTTGTGTAAGTTTGGTTTAATGACAGATATTAACAGATTAAAAATGCAAACAGAATATGTACTTACAGGTCCTTTATTCATAAAATGACCATGGTCAACAATACACGTGTCCTACCGAGCTCTCTCATCTACTAATAACACAATGCAATATATGGCTGCTCATTGACCAGAGCATAAAACAGCGCCCCTTAGCAGAAGTGGATAAGAACTCTTCTGACTAAGGGGAATAACTCATGATACTTAACATTTTGAATATTTTCTACATCTTCCAAAAGGTCTGTTGTTATGCCGTCCTCTCCTGGGGTGTTTCTGTATTTCATATTCTGTAGTGCAAATACTGTTTTGTCTTCTGTTATGTTGGGGAAATCACTAGTGTCTATTGGAGTATCAGTTAGTGGTACTTTTATTTTTGAAGCATAACAGTTATAAACCCCTCCAACCCACTTTTTTGAAAGTTCTCTTTATGCCACATGTTTGCTTTTACTAAAAGAAACATGAAAATAGTGCTGAGTGTTTGCGAGCCATTATAGAAGCAGCCCACACTCTCTCCTGTACCACCCACATACCTAAAACACCATTATCACCAATCTTGTTTATCTGGTTTATATTTATTTCTTTATCTTTTAGAAAGCACCAACCAAAATTGTCAACATAGGTCTCTTCAGTTTTTAAGCGAGTCTGGCTGGCTATCAATGTGTTGCATGTACTGGCCACACCAATGGAGCTAGAGATCTGAAAATTTAAACATTTACTCCTTATTATGTCTAGAAAAAATGTTTTGTTTTTTTTCAAAATTCCCCCAAAATAGGTTTCAATTTACAATGTAAGTTTATGCTAAATTGGTCTGTTAGCTTGTGTCTACACTTGTTTTGCGGAAATTTGACTTTTTAATGTCCAATAAAAGGCGAGAGAAGCAACTTATTCATTGATCACCCTCAACACAGCATGCTGACAAATGACGTTGGCCATGTGACGTTGTCTATTGAGTGATTAACTAGACCTGTTAGAAACCGTCAACAAAAACTGTCAAAATATGTTTCTTCAGTTTTCAAGTTTGTCCGGCTGGCTGGCTGGCTATGTATGTATCACACAGAGCTAGAAGGCTACTTATGTCTGCAAAAAAATAGGTTTTTAGAGGGGTTTCAATTTGCAATGTAAGACTTTGTCAAATTGATCCCTTAGTTTTTGTCCAGCTGCATTCACATTTGTTTTTTTGAAATTCAGACTTTTTTTTAGTGATACTACCTAATAAAAATTGACTTTTTTAATTGATTACCGCTAACACAGCATGCTGCCAAAAAATGTTGGTGATGCAACGGTTTCTATTGAGTGACTAACCTTGTGAACTTGGTTTAATGACAGATATTAACAGATTAAAAATGCAAACAGAAGATTATGTACTTACAGGTCCTTTTATTCAAATAATGACCGCAGTCAACCAAACATGTGTGTCCTTCCGAGCTCTTTCTTCTACTAATGACACAATGCAATAATGGCTGCTCGTTGACTAGAACGTAAAACAGTGGCCCCTAGAGGGAGTCTTCTGCCTAAGTGGAATAACTCATGATACTTACTTAACAAACCAGACCTGTTTTATTATGTTCATCTACTTCATTATTTTCCTCTTCAGTATCTGTAGCCTCTTTTATTCCTTTATGTCTTCTTTCTCTTTAATTCTTGATGCTTTCAATTTCATCTTCAGTTTTCTTATCCCTTCTTCTTTATTATCCTCATCATCTTCTTCATTACTGTCTTCTTTTGATTCATACTCCTCTTCTTTTTGTCCAATTGCTCCCACCCACTGTATCTTATTCTCTTATTTCTTCATCTCCTGCATTTTATCATTCGTTTTCTGCTAATTGCCCTTCTTCTTTGGCATCTCAACTTAATTATTTTTCTTTCATGATGATCATCTTCTTCCTCCAACAAAACCAAATCCAAAACTATTTTTTTAAATAAAAACATGCCAAATGGTATAAACATGATATTGGTATAAACCGTTTCTAAAATAACAATTGTTTGTCACCACCCAACGTTTGATGATTATATAATTAGAGTGTTAGTTGAAGGTGGATGTGTTGGCAGGTTCAGTTCATCCACGATTATCACATTCTGTAGGAAGATGAAAAATAGGAGGCGCCTCACATGAAAATAAATTTTGACTGAGTCAGGCAGCATGGGGGTAGTGGGAGAAGAGGGTGGCTCCGAGAAGACCTCTCAGCATGCCAAGTGACCCTCACTTACGTCTTTCTTTCTGTCATCATCAAAGATGTAATAAAATTAGCAGGAGTTAAATGAAACAAATGGCCAAGTGCCAGACTTTTGGTAAGGAAACAAGTCAATGGAAGAAGTCTTTGGTTCGTTCTCAGAGATTTTGTGTTGGTAACTTGGAAGTAAGTCTGCTCGGATAGTGCAATGGTAGCACATCTGCCTCGCATGCAGAAGGTCCCAGGTTCGATTCTCAGTATGAGCGAAGAGTATGGAAAACTATTCATTCATTAGGACAAATTCCCCTGTGCACCCAGCAGCTAATTGAGTACTCTCTAAGCTGTGTGATAGGGTGGAGGTATCCCTTTGGTGGAATTGCATCCTGCCAAAGGGGTGGTCATACAAACTTGTAGGAATAAAGTCCTGGTCTCAACCAGACTTGAAACTTGCAAGGATCACTAAACTGAGGCATGAACAGGGAACTGGGACTTGGTCACCTGCCGTTTATATTCCAATGTGAGTTGTCTCTTAAAAGACAAACGCTTTACCTTTACTTTTAACTAGGAAATAAGGATGTGCGTGTGGCGTAGTGGTTAACGGTGCAGACAAGGGAATCAGTGAGCCAAGTTCAAACTCCAGTTGTGGCTGTTTACATTCACTCAACATTAATGCCCTCCTCCCTTGCTATGGGTAAAATAGCAGGGAAGATTGGGCTTTCTAGCCTTTGGAAGGCAACCAGTCTAGGAGAAGGACATTCTGATTCTAAACCAGGTTATATGCCAACTTTGACATCTTTCTGGCAGTTCCTGCCAAACGTATCATGCTTCCTTTTCATAGTCATGTCCACCTTCCCACAACAAGTAGAAGATTTTTTTTTAAAAGAGATAAAATTTTTCCTTTTGAAAATCCTCTTAAAAACATCCAATCCAAAGACGACAAATGATCTACATAAAACTGTTATAGCCATACAAGAATATGTAGTATTACAGGAAAGAATCTGATTTTTTTTTTGGGGTGGGGGGGAATAAGGAAAAGAAAGCATCCCAAAACATGGAAAGTGCTCATTGATCTCTCATTCCAATAAAGATTACTAAAACGCACGTACGTTTTTGGTTCTAGGACAACTTCCCTTGGATAATTGCTACCTGACAATAGCATAGCATCTGTAAAGTTAAAGTTTGTGGAAATGAAGTAGTTGGCCATTAAATGATCACATCCATGGGAAATTTATCTGGAGGTCAGTTATCCAATGGAGGCAATTGACCTGATACCACATTTTTATATAGAAAATGTGTAATTCCTCGGCCATAAAACAGTTTCAAATTTTGTTTGCTAACCATTGGTTTATTTAAAGCTAATGACCCAAAATATTTCTGAGGCCCAACTATCTCTACTTCTCTAGCAGCCAGGTGAGACATGGCAAGAAGGAAGCCAAGTCAGATTGATCCACTTTCTCCATAACTACCTACTCAGACAGTGGTAGTAAAAGAAGGAAAAGGCTGCCAAAACCGTTGTCAGTTGTGACAAATGAAGGCAAACAAACTTGTTAGAATTGAACTCAGGAACAAGGGCTTGCAAGATGTGCATACTAACCCTCAGATCACTGTGCAAATTTTGAGTTGCGCCCTGGGTGCATGAAAACCCTTGTGCTAGCCTTATACTTGTATACTTACAGATCACTATATCCATGAACTCTCTGGCCTGGAGATCAATACAAGTGGAATTCTTAAATCAACTTCTCTGAAGGAAGCTTGTTTTGACAAACGAAGGATTAGAGTATCACATTTCTATGAATAAAGTAAAACCAGTAAAGATTAAAATAGTGGGCCAAAGCAAGTGATAGTAGTTCTCAGAATTTGATGTTAAGCATTTTAACT
The DNA here is from genome assembly GCA_006491835.1 of Architeuthis dux. Taxonomy (NCBI): domain Eukaryota; kingdom Metazoa; phylum Mollusca; class Cephalopoda; order Oegopsida; family Architeuthidae; genus Architeuthis; species Architeuthis dux. Next base: position 2,664,677 of record VCCN01000782.1, on the reverse strand, counting down.
CCTAAATTCATAAACCGTTTGAAACTGCCTGTAATTAACAGTGGAATTCTTCAATGAATAGCATAAAAAATAGTGGAACTCTTTTGTGAATAGAATAAAAAGATTTTAAAACTCACCAAATGGTCAAAGGGAGATAGTTTTACTCAGTTATTACCCTTGATAGTTACATTCAGTTTTTCTTAAATGAATTTAAGAGTTGAAGAACACACACATTGGTTTTTAGGTGGATAGTGAAAGGAATTTCAGTTTTTGTGCTGAGGAAATCTTAAATTTTCTTTTCTTCTTTCACTGTACATCTCTTTATCATGCTGCCAGAATCAAATGACAAAATCCGATTGATTCATGCCTCACCATTATAGCCTTTAATTGCATGGCACCATGACAAAGGACATTCCTGCAATCAGCTTGTAAAACAAATTCAACTTTAAAAGTTTTCAGTTGGTCCAATGGTTTAGTAATAATGAGGAAAGCATCTAGTGATGATTGAAAATCTTGAGAACCAGTTCTGCAGTCTTGATGTAACTTAACTAATCAGAGGAGACCTTTATGCGCATGCATGGACACTCTCCTGTGGGGTTACTCGGTCAGCAGTAGGATGCCATTGCACAAGCTTGTGTACTGTGTGACCATCACATTCACAATGACCAAGCCTGTTCATTCTTCATGTCTCATGCAGGATTTTTTGTCCAGATTTGACTCCCTGCGACATCTGGCTTTTTGCTGTTGAAAGGGGGGGATATTGAGACCGTGGATGATATTAAGAAAAATCCAACAAGGCAGCTGATGGTGATCCCAAAAGAGGACTTTGCAAACTGTTTTGAAAAGTGGAAGGGATGATGGGATGAGTGTGTTAGGTCCCAGTGGGAGTACTTTGAAAGGGGCTAAGGTGCCGTCGCCCTAGGTAGGCTATTTTCTCGTTAATATTAAATGGCTGGCTAATTTCTGGACAGACCTTGTATATGTTTCTCCATGATTTTATTTACTTATTTTTTCCAGCATTACCCCTTTTATTCTAATTATTACAACACAATAGATTTATTGGCCATTTCTTGAGATGGGGTAGAGAATTTTCTTTTTTAGGCTTGCTTATTCCTGGGTTTCTTTTTTCTTTCTTTTGGTTAGAAGATGTAGATTTAAAGACTGGCAATTAACTAGTCATTAGAGAATATTAAAGACATTCGATTTGACTTAATGCAGTTTATTGGAGAGAGAGAAGGTTCCAGAAGATGAATGAATTACCCATTGATCAATATTTTTTCTTGAAATGTAAATTGATCATTATAGAGGTGATTTGGTCATTAAGACATACATAGAAGCAGACATACATACATAGAAGCAGACATACATACACAGGGATGGAAATGGAGGGTATGTGGGTGTACAGTGTACCTACTTCTCAATTTCCAGGGTTTTTTTAATTTGAATGTCTACTAATGGAAGCATTACCTTATATCTAGTTCCTCAAACCCATTTCTATAACTGTACATAAATAGACAAAAACACACATTAAATACCATTTTATTTATTTTTTATTCATTTATATTTTTGGGGTTACTAAGCGGGGTATATTTCTAAGAATAATGCCTGAAAGACAAAGCCACACTGTGCTACCCAGGACTTGGTATTGAGAATTCCATAAGCTCCCTTTTCATCCACTGATGTATATGAATGACTTGGCTCCGTGAACAGAGATTTGGGATGGGTTTTCCGTGTCTTTATTCGGGTTCTACGTTGGCGGGGCCTGAATGTGGAGAATCCTTAGTCTGTGCAATGGAGTTTTAAGGTGAGGTGCAACATGCGCACGGCCAACCCCAACTTTTGGTTTGCATACTATGGTCCACCGTGGTGGCACAGATAGCAGCAGTGTCCTTGGGTCGTAGGTTTGACAGGAGTTTCCTTCTCCTGGCAGATGCGAGCTAGCTATGGGGGTCTGCTGCCCCTTTGTGGGAGTGTTCAGATGGTATGGCTTACCTGTGTAGTTGAAGCACAGGACGTGAACACTATGGCCGCCTCAGCAGATATGTTGTATATCTGTGGAACGGCTTGAGCAGTGTAGTTTTAAGGTGAAATGCGACTTGCCCAAGTGATAGTAGTTCTCAGGATTTGATGTTAAGCATTTTAACTCCTAAATTCATAAACCGTTTGAAACCGCCTGTAATTAACAGTGGAATTCTTCAGTGAATAGCATAAAAAATAGTGGAACTCTTTTGTGAATGAAATAAAAAGATTTTAAAATTCACCAAATGGTCAAAGGGAGATAGTTTTACTCAGTTATTTCCCTTGATATTTACATTCAGTTTTTCTTAAATGAATTTAAGAGTTGAAGAACACACACATGTATACTGATGTATATAGACTAGTAACAAATCCTCACTAAGAGTGAGGATATAATGCTCCCTCATTTACACAATGAATGTTTTTGATGTTCTATTGTTTAACGAAAATATATTCAGAAAATCTTTATCCATTCCCGAGATAAAATGAGGTAATCCTTGCTTTTTACGGATGTAAAATAATATTGTTTGTATGATGTGTTTAGCTACCATATTTTACATCTGCATAAGCACGGATTACCAAAAATGACTTCAGAGAAACCACTATGATTCCCCGGCTCCTAAAAACTGCCACAGTTGATGCATATGTAATACATCTTAAAATAATGGACTATCGATTGGTGAAAACCCCATTTTTCTATCTTTATTAGTTTCCGAGTTATTAAGCTTCAGAGAGCGTGACAAATAGGCCAGGTTGGGTTGTTTCTTTTTAATCTAAATGAATCTTCAAAACACATTTTATCGAATTTTTGAAAACCATATGCTTCTATCTTTAATAGCTTCCAAGATATGGGGTAGTTCTGTAACCAATACATTTGATAAGAGCAGCTAAGCCATGGGTGAGGTAGCAATTATATATTAAAAGCCACTTCCAATGTTTGCATCATTCTTCCTTTTGGGGCGGGGGGGAAGCCCAACTTGGGCAACACTCCCATGTCTGCCATTTCAGGTAACATACTTTCAGTTGAATCCACAGAAACACAAAGATGTATATTTATAGAAACATGTAAATTTATAAATACGCATATATGCAGATAGATAAAATAAAAGCCACGAGCTATGACCCGAACATTGAAGCAATTTCAGATAACATTCAAAACAAAAAATCCCATTGAATAAGAAAAGAGTTAGCTATATTTATGTATGTATTTTTGTTTATGATAAATTATGCAGCTCCGATGGTCTCAATTTATTATTTGTTTAGCTAAGAATGGCTCTTCAGGTTCAAAAGTTTCCTGGCCCCTGATATATATATATGGTAATAATGATTAACAATATGGAAATGAAAAGATTGAGAAAAACTAGCGGAGCATCTCGAAATTGTCATTAAAAAAGAAACTTATACATTTCATTTAATAAAGACTTCTTCAGTTAAGTTGAAAAAGAAAACTAAGGCTAGTGACGGCCAGGTGGAACCCGGATGTCAGTTGGAAAAGACGTCAAAGTCCAGCCTCATAGTAGTGGTGAAAGAAGAGGATGGTCATTTATGGTTGTTATCATGTTGTTTTATCTATTTAATGTATATGTCTAGTTTTAAGTAGGTGTTGTCTGAAGGTCATGTTACTTTGACTGCTTGTGGATATTCAGTGCATGTGTATGTGTTGTATGATCATGGAAAACTAATGAGTTTATAGTTTTGTGTGTGTGTGTGTGTAGCTGTGGTCAAGTTATGGTGTGTGTGTGTGTGTGTGTGAGCATGTATGTATGAATATATAAGTTTGTGAGTGTGAAAAGAGTTGTAGAGGAGATGGAAAGGTTTTAAAAAATGAAAGTTGTTCATTCGATTTTGTATGCATGGTCGCCATTCATATTGACTGTGATTCTATGTTATTTTAAAACTAATTTAGTCAGAGTGGAGGCATGGTGTTATACTCCGAGGACAGATTCTATACACTTGCGTTTTGTGGCATTGTGTTCATTCTTGATTAATCGGGCCTTTTCCAGATCAAAATTATGGCCACATTTTTTCACTGGTTTACTAATTTGTATGTTGTTATCAGTTCTATGTAGTAGGGTGTCAAGGAAAGGTAATGTGGCATTGGATTCACCTTCATGTGTGAATGTTATGGATGATTTGACTATATTTAGTCATGCTACTAGATCATCTAATTTTGTTTGATGATGCCCTAATATTATACTCCTAGACTCAAAAAAGGAATTTGCATGAGATTTTCGCTACAATTGACAGTGCTGCAATGATTGCAGAAAAGTATGACTTTAATTTTGAAAGGGCGCGTACGTTATGGGCGAGCGTGCAGGATGTTTTGAGTGCCTATGAGGAACAGTATAATACAAAAAATGTGGGCAGTTAAAGAGTCAAGCATAATGTTGTATTTCAAGCCTTCCATATCAGCCAGAACTGACAACAACCTAGACCATCAACATTGGGCTAGGCAGACATATAAAAAGGTCATTTTGGGGGGGTCTTGGAACGCTCAAAGATTTCTCCCATATAAATTAGTGGTAATTGTGAAACCTGTACAAATGCAGGTCTTTCGACACACATTCCTATATAGATAAAAATAGTGAAAAAATTATACAATAAAAGTAATGGAAACATTTTCACAAATATGAATGTGTTTAAGAGCATATGCACATACTGATTTGTGTGTGTAGTGTATTGACAGCACTCAATGGCATGTGCTCGTGTCATCTTCAAAATCAACATGGCATCCCTTTATCCAGAACATAAACAGTGGCACCTTACTGGAAGTCGATAAGTGCTCTTCAGCCTAAGGGGCATAACTCAATACTTAGATGAGAATACTTACTCAACATGTGTATATATACATATATATGTATATCACACATCGCACTTCACCTTAAAACTCCATTTCGCAGATTTAGGACTATTCATGTTCAGGCCCAGCCGACTTAGAACCTGAAAAGACATGGAAAACCCTTCCCAATCTCTGTTTGCAGAGCCAAGTCATTCATATATATAATTATTTTTTTCTCTTGACTCTCATTTATTCTCTTATTTTCTGTTTATTTCCCCATTGAGCAAAGACCACTGTTGGTGATTGCCAACATACACTTTCATAATAAAGTCCTTGTGCAGCTTTAAATGTTAATTTTCCTAACTTCAGCACTGAGAAGAGTGATTCATTTATCACAGTTTACCTGAAAATCAGTTGTTATTATAATTATTTATTAATCATTTCATTATTTCATTTGCAGTTTCAGAAAATTGACTGCAAAACCTTTTGGTAGAACTTCAGAATCGCAACACTTCTTATATGTAATAACAGTGGGCAAACAATCTCAAGAATTATTCTAAAAATGTAATAAATTCTTTCACTTAACCTTTTTACAGAAGTATAGAAGTGAAGTTATAGAACTTTAAAACTGCACAAGAGCTTCATAATGACCATGTACTTAGTAAATGCAAGTACAGATAATAATGTTGAACAAACATAGTTGGAACCAAGTGAAGCCTTGAACTACTCCTGGGATTTTAGTCCAATCAACAGCTCTCTTTTCTGCAGTTGATTTGCTGATTTGCTGATTTGTAAATTATATTCTTATGCACTGTATAAATCACATATTTTCCTTATTTACTTAGCATGTGATGATACCATGAACTTTGGTTCAATATGCCAGCAGTAACAAATGTCTGCCAGAATCTTTCCTTTGTGATTCTCAATATTTAGTTGACACTGCATGATATTTGTCAACTTCAGAGCCAACATATTTTCTCTCTCTTGACCACCCTCTAGGAATCGACAGTGAATAGTGCTATGATCTGAAAACAAGGAGAAAAACACCAGAAAAGAGATTTGGAGAGAAGGAAATGAATTTCTCTATTAGAAACCATCCACCAAAACTGTCAACATCAACATAGTCACCTTCAGTTGTTAAGTGTCATGCATATAGGCTGCACAAATGGAGCTAGAGGGATGAAAATTCAAACATTTGCTCCTTATTAAGTCTAAAAGATGTTTTTTGGGTTTTTTTCAAAATAGGTTTTTAGTTGGGGGGATCAATTTACAACCTAATTTTATGCTAAATGGGTCCCTTAGTTTGTGTCTGGCTGCATGGACACTTGTTTTTTGAAAATTCAGACTTTTTAGTGATCCAACAAAAGGCAAGAGAAGTAACTTATTCATTGATGACCCCATTTCCAACTTTTTAAACTGATCACCCCCAATGTGGCATGCTACCAAAAGACATTGGTCAAGTGACAGTTTTTATTGAGTAACTAACCAGGCCTATTCTGCTGAACTGATTAGAAAGATTGTTATGTCTACCAAATGCATAGGGAATTTTGTTATTGATATTTACTAAGCTTATGGGTGTACAAAGATTGTGTTGCACCAATCACCTCAAATAAGGATCTGCCTGCCTTGAAAATCAGCTTTCAAAATCTTAGTTTTTAACTGGGTTCAAACACTGACCCCTCATGCTGGTGAAAAATACACAACCACCTAACACACCTCAAAGGCCATGGTTGTTGCAGTTATTTACTAAGCTTAACTTGGTCTGACACAGGGCCATAGTAGTGGAGCATCCAGTGAGGATCCCACTCTCTACACCAGCCATTCTCAAGGGGGCCATATGGCACCTTTTGGGGTTCTAGCACATGTGAAGGGGCCATAGACAAGATAATTACTGGCAATGAAAAATGGATTTAATAAGAGAATCCAAAATGGAACCAGGTCAGCCTTTACTGGGGGAAAAATCCTTTGTGCTTGGTTGAATTTGTAATGATGTATGTATGTATATGTCTAATCCCTGAGAAAATACACTTTTGTTCTGTGTCATCCCTGGAATCAATTAAGCCAGATAAAGGCATAAAGACACTTGAAGCCTGAAATACAATTTAGCTGATTTAGTGACATAAGGTCATAGAAAGGCACAGAAAATACTTTGATGACTGAATAATGAGGCTATGAATTTATATGGATAAAGAATTTTGTTTTAAAAAATGCTTGAAACTTTTGCCCAAACCTAATAAAAACCTTTTCTCAGAGCAATTAGCCAGGTGTAAGTCATTCTAGCGGTCACTGTTGGATTTAAAGCTACAACAAAGTTTGGCATCCAGAGGCATAGCTAGACATTTGGGGGCCCGGGGAGCTTGGCTCTATGAGGGGCCCCCTCAAACATTTAGTGAGATTCGTCAGTTGTTCTCTTACTGAATTTCTACTATTTATAAAGCTTTGGGGGCATGAGGGGTGCTTTCAAATAGAAACCCCCACTATGTCTCAGGGGGTTGGCAGGGATAATTTTGCAATTAGCCCTGGCAAATAGAAAGGCTTAGGATTGGTATGTTCTTGTCCACTGACTTTGATAAACATTGATAACAAATGCTGTCTGGTGAACAGTGAAACTGTTTCAAGTGGATAATATGAATTCATATCTGCCAGTGACAATTGTATAAGATGTCATTGCTAACAGTTAAGCTCATCATGAAAGGGTTAGTTTCTCATCAATTTCCTCTTACACATTCCCACACATTATTTGCTGCCCATTGCTTAACTGTGATACTTTTCTGTGATTCCAGCACATTATAGCACTGAGGCTGCAAAATATTCAATGTGTATCTCAAGCAGGACAATATTAGGTTAGTAAGGTCAACCTATTGAGTCCTACCATGGTTTTGAGTTTCTGTTCTGATTGTTTTTTGTTTTTTTAGGTGGGGGTAATTATTTAGTTTGAAAATTCATATTCAAACATTTGGTGTCTGAGATTTTTTTAAATATTTTATTTAAATATGTTTATGTTTGGAGAAGAGACTTTGGTGATAGCTTGTTCCAGATAGGAGCGGATCTGTCTGAGAAGAAGTGCTTTCTTACTCCTGTGTCTGTTCAAATTTGTAGCCACTTGCTGTGACCTATGGTTGCACTGCATAGGGATGGCTGTAGCATAATCTTATGTGGACAGATGCTGCACTTACAGTTTTGGTCGATGGCGTACAGACCTGAGTCTATCCTGTATATTTCCAGTAGATAAGCACAGGTTCTTCTGTATGATAGTATTCTCAGATCAAGCTCTTTTAGCCTTACTGAATATGACAGGTGTTTGATTCTGGCTCTTTGTACTCTTTCTATAGCATCTGCAAGAGTTGAATTCCAAATGCAGCCTGACGAGTGCTTTATACAGCATTTTGAATGTTTCCGCATCCATGTTCTTAAAGGTGTGGCAGAGCCAGCCAAGCATTTTATTTGCTATGTTGATAATCAACACCAAAATCAGAGATTTCTAAATCACAGTGAAATTATAAATAGTAATCACTTGGTAAAAAAGATGTAAAAACAATAATAACCTATATACTAATATGCTTGTCTGTATATACCTACATATCTATGGTGTGTGTATTGTTTTCCGTATTTCTAAATTTTTCCTGACCACATTGACTCGATTATCCTACATTTTCTTGCAACCCAAGGATCTGATATTGATTCTGTTGGAATAAAAAGCCTCTATGCAATTCAAGGCTCAAGAAGATTGAAATAATCTGTGTAACTAAATCCATATTACGGCAAAGTATATTTTTGTGTTGCCAAAAATCTGGTGGTAAGCATTTTTTAGTCATGGAATGGTATAAAGTATTTTTCATTACTGCAGAATCATTAATGGATCTGTGATTAGTAACATAACAGTGTAGATATCCAGACCTCTCAACTTTTATTCAAATGTTTTCCTCATTTAGTTATACATAGAAAGAAAATGCATCTTATGGGACAGTAAACGAAGTAGGAAAAGACCAGACACAAGATGGAGGGACAAGATAGAAAGATTTGCCGGTAAGACTTGGCAGTGGCTAGCACAAGATAGGTTGTCATGGAAGGAGATGGGAAAGGCCTTTGTTCAGCAGTGGACCTATAACGGCTGATGATGATTATTATCACCATCATCATCATCTGACGTTTTCTCAAGATTTTCCCAAATCCCGCCCCCATTTTTTAAAACCTTCAATGTTATATATATATATATATATCTTTTTCAAGTATCTTTTCATCATTTTAGAAATGTTATGTCCAGTCAGAAAATGTTTATTCATTTGCTGTTCAGAACACCTGTAGAGCCATATTTTGTACATGCAATAAAGAAAACAGCTTAAAATGACCCAAATCAACCACAACGCCTTTGCATTGATGGTTCATGCAAACATGAACAGCTCTGAAAATATAGGTTCCTCCAGTATAGCACGGTTCGCGTTATAATGCAGGTGGATGGTGGACCCCAAAATATTAATCTAGCCCCAAAAAGAGCTAGATCTAGCCCCAAAATATATAAATTGGCAACCCTGGTTATCATGGCATGGTTATAATGTGGTTGGCTTGCTTGGACCCCAACACTCACATTATAACGGGGGACACCTGTATTTACTGAGCTTAGTCTGTCATAAGACCATAAGTGTGGGGCATTGAATAGTAGTAATAGTTTGTGAGGAGGCTGGGTCTATGGTGATGCATCCTGATATTTATTAAGCTTACCTTAGTCTTTTACAAGGCCATAAGTTTGGGAAACCAAGTGAGGATTGATCTCAATGCAGTAGTTATTGTCTGCAAGATGAACTTGCTAACTATTGCTTCACAGCAGAGTGTCTATGTATTATTTAGATTTTCTTTAGAGTGTCTTATAGACAAGCAAATACATTATTTAACTCTTAGATTCATAAACCGCTTGTAACCACTGTGGAACTCTTCACTGAATAGGATAAAAAAATGGAACTCTTTTGTGAATTGAATTAAAGAAAAAATGTTTAAATTACCAAAAAGTGCAAGGGAAGTAACTTTAATCAGAATTATAATATTTTCTCATATTGCAGTAATCATCTTCAGTCAGAATAGAAGTAGAGTTTGAGCCTGCAGCAGCCAGGCTTGTTTTTCTTATCTTTAAGCTTCAGAACCCTGCTTCTAAGATCGTACATCATTGCACAGCTGTTGCTTCAGCAAGGTGACTTTTCACCTCTCTTTGCATATTGTTGTATTATCCACAATGGCAACAGGTTTCCCTGCATTAGAATGGTCTACTGTGGGAGTGTTCTCATGTACAAATCAATTCTCAGGTCACCATCTCTCCCTCAACTGATCAATTGATCTGGCTTTCTGTAAATGTTATCTTCTTTTTTTTAGCTCTCTGTTCTACTTCTATTTATGTCTTCATATCTATCAATCCATCTCTCTCTCACATATATCCATCACACTTTCTCTTATCACTCTTGCTACTCTCTCCTTCTCTAACATGATACACACACTGGATCTCTCGCTCTCACACACACGCACACACAGAGGACCATTCAGCTCTACTGTGAAAAGTCATTAAAACCTTTAATAATGGCTGTGGTCTGATATCTCAGTGATGCCAGTCTGACAATCAAAGCCATATTTCATTTTATAACTTCCACAATTTTTATAACCTCTTTGTTTTCTATTATTTTCTTTAAAAATAATAAATAACTATCCACATGAACAGTTAATTATAAAATAGAAGATTGCTTCATTTCTATCCAGATGCTGCCATCTACAGCATGATATTTACTGAGTTTGGCTTAGTATGACACAAGGTTATATTGGGTGGGGAGAGGTAGAAATTCTGTTATGCCAATCTTCCAAGTGGAGAGGGCCTGTCTTGAAAATCAACATTTGAAATCCTAGCTTTTACTTGGGCTGGCCAGTGATGGACATGGGTTTTGGGAACTAGGTATGCAGTAAGACTAGTATCTAGGATTTATGCTTGGGGATCACAGAGGGGTCCATCAGGGATGAGCGAAGGGCGTTCCATGACATTGTAAGCCTCTGTAGGTAATTTTTTAAAATATGACCAATTTCGTGGGCTGTTTTGAGACAATATAACCCACACTGAAACTGAGAAATAGGTATATGCCATCCACCTCCATTCCCACCACTAAAACTTGCAGATACTTTTTCATGAAAGAAACCCTCATTTTTAGCCCCTCTTAAGCAGCCAAAGACATCCAAACTTAAGGTTTATACCAGCTTCTAAAATCACCTTAGCAATAAAACAAAGTGCATATATATATATATATATAAAATCCTCATTTTTGACTCCTCCCAGGTGGCCAAAGAGCTGAAAACCGATTGTTTTTCACACCTTCCATGCATAGTAAAGCATTATACATGGAAATCAAATATATTTATCCCTTTTATGTACAAAAATAGATCACATTATACATAGGCTTACCATAATTTCAAAGCCTCAAACTGAGACACTTTCAAATTTGTATTATAGGTACCCAGAATCCAGCCTGTTGAGCTGACCGTCTTCAAAATTGGGAGTGGGGGGCTTTTAGGGGTGTCTGGCAGCATGCTCCCCCAGAAAACTTTGAAAATTATATATCCAAGATTGGCTAAAATTGCATTTCAGGGCCTATCAGCTACTGTGATTAAGATAAATAAACATTTTTGGAAAAATTCTAAGGTTGTTGAAGGTTGTTATGGTTGAGACGAAAAGATTTAAAACTCAGAAGATTCTCAGAAAACAGTATAAATAATGGAAGACCCTCAGAATTTTTCTGAAAATTTTTCTGATCTGCCCTTGGATACCAGACCAGTACTTATATAATAAAGAAGTGCTTTTATAAACTAACTCCCGTTAAGCTTTAGTGCTGACACAAAAAAATGAATAAATAGTAGTTCATATCCCTAACATTTATTTAAATTCAGCAAGGCAAGGAATATGAAAAATTCATTAATTTTTCATTGAACACCATTTTTTGACCATTTATATTTTTCACTTGGATGAACTTTCTTCAAAAAATCTTTATTAGTTTTTATTTTTCAAAGAACTAACTGCAACTTAAGTCAATATTCAGTTTACAATGCAACAGTCCTTTTACTGTTGATTCATTCATTAGACCTCCATGCTATTCATCATTGAAAATACTTTCAACAGCGGCAGAAATGAAAAATATTTTATTAAAATCATATTTTATCAATTATAAAAGTATAATATACCACATACTATATTTAATTCTAAGAATGAGTAGTACGAATTTTAAACGAAAATGCGAATAAAAATATTTACAATCAAACTGAACGGATATCTATATACAATAACATACACAGATATTTACCTACATTAAACAAAAATCTGATGAATTCCTTTGATGAATTTAAATGCTCAACAGCACTACGATTTTTCCTTCTTGGAGTTTATGCCTTTTCATCAAAAACTGGGACATTCTGAGACAAATTAGTAAACCAGATGGAACGTCAGGATAGACCCCTCAAACCGGGACTGTCCACGCCAAACTGGGATGTATGGTAAGCCTAATTATACACAAATAAATGTGGAATATTTGTATATAAACGTGTTTCTTGACACAAATATAGAGCCAGGAACTCAGAGATATATGCTTGTGTACACCTATACACATTTGTAGGGCCGACCCACAGCTTTATGGGGGCTTAACAGAATAGATTTTGGGGCCCCACCACCGCTTGGAGACTCTCTGGTGACCACGGGGCCCAAAGTGGCTGCTTAGTTCACTTATGAGTCGGGCTGGCTCTGCACATTTGTATGAATGTAAATCCTCTGAGGGGATTCTTCTTGTTATTAACTAAACATGTGAAACTGTTTTGCATAAATAAATGGCTGTGCTAAAAGGGTTTATCTTATAAAAGTTGTTCCCAGTCTTCTAACCTGAATGTAAAGTATCTGCTTAGGGCCCCCAAGAGTGATGTGGCGGCCCCAAGAGGCCAGTGT
>VCCN01000782.1:2622700-2633828 GCA_006491835.1 Architeuthis dux | reverse complement strand
ACCGGGGCTTGTGAACTAATACCATGGGGCAAGTTGGTCCCTGTGTCACTAGATCAGCTACAAGTCGAACTGTGAGTTATGTTACAATAGTTTTGCCATTCATTGATATCACAAATTTAGCCAAGATATTGACAGTCAGTTTAAACCATGAATGGTTCCCCTAACTCTATTAAAATGTTCTCCACATTGATTTGACTGCAAAAAGGGGCCGCCCTGCCCTGGTCTCCCCTATCCAAAGGTGATCTGAAGATCTGAAGGGAGTAGGGATTACTCTACTCTCTCTGAGATAAGGTCCAAGTAATACAGGGTGGGAAAATTGAAAGATGCCTTGCAGACAATTGAATAAGGCCAATGTGTACAGGAGAGCAACTCTTTATTAAAAAAATGAAATGGAAATTCAAGTGTTACACACACACTGCTGTAAATGGGTTGGTCTGATCAATATATTTGTCACCTTTTTTTCTTTTTTTACTACCATAGAGAACGCCTCTTTTCATATGGATTGTATACTGGAAGAAGTTCATAGATTGGAGTGGATGAAATATTGTGATATAAACAAAAGCAACAAAAAGAATGAATTCAATAGTCAAAACCACTGTTTAAACAAAAACTATAATAATTTTCTAAATAGCGTATTTTTTATGTCTGTGGAAAAGATGTACTTTTTCTCTAAAAAGAAGACAGTTCAATACTCTGTGTCTTACATCCTAAAGGCCATAAATTCTAGGCGTCTCACATCTTGTACAACAATGTCTAAGAACTTACAGATTCACTCCTTATATTTCACAAAGCTTATGTTCTTTTTGAAAATAAAGGTGTGTCTTGTACAAATATGCATTTTACATATCTTGAACATAACCAGGTGTAGCTGGAGATTTTGGGATCATGGGGACTTGACTACTTGAGGGCCACCTCCTACCTAGGGGCTGCAGACAACTGAGGGTTCACAAAGGTATTACTGGAGGTCTGTGGACAAGTTTTTCAAAGGCCTGGGATCTGTGAACTTGTAGGAACTTGAAAGGCAGACCTTTCAAAAGCCTAGCGTCCATATGAAAATTCATTTACATAATCGGGGTCCTTGATAATGAAAAGATTGGCAACCACTGATTTAGTGAGATTTGTTATTGTGTAATGTTGGTAGAAATGCATTAGGTGAACTATTCATAGAACATTTTGGGGACACCCCTGAACATAACCAGCACAGGGTTGCCAGATTTTGCCAGAAAGGGAGATAATCCAAGGTTTATCTCAGAGACTTACCCTACACAGGCATTGGAATAGCGTTGAATTTAGAAATTGAGCAAGTCTGGAGGCAGAGGTTCAATACCTGCATCTTATCTCCCCTTCTAGCCAAATCCGGCATCCTTGAAAAGAACTTTGTCAGCTTGACAGTGCTGTGAAACAACAGATAGATAAAAATTGAAAGAAATTATTTCCAATAATATCAATCATTTTATTCTGTGGTATTCATGAGATTGCTCTACGTGAGAGAAAAATCACAACGGGAAATCCACATTGAAGCAGCAGATAAAACGCTGGCAACCCTGATCGAGCATACTATTGTGGACCAAAGAAAAGATAGATCCAGCCTTCAGTGTTTGGATATCCATGTGAATAATTCCCAGATAAGCAACAGGGTAGCCAGGGAATCTGATTATTGAAAAATCTCCCTCTAAACTCAAGTATCCTCTAGGGATGGCTTTGATAACCAATAAATGCAAGGCAATGTCATCTATTTTTATCCTTTTTAATAAAAGGCAGAGATTTCTTTGATCTCATTTATGCATTCAAGTTCTGTAAAAAATTGTGGAATTATGAATTGTAAGCCTGGCTGAACTGATTAAAAGTATAAATATATATGTATATACATATACGTACATACATATGCATGCATGTGCATACATATGATAATTATGAAGACATTTATTAGTTGAGGACCTATATTTGCCCGGCACCGGTGTGAACGACTGCTAAACGAGCATTGTGAATGTGAATAAAGAAACTAGCTCTGTTCTGCTCTACTGACTGTGCTAACATATATAAACATATGCATACATACAGAACCTGCGTATAAGGTTGCTTCTAGGGTGGACTCAGGTTTGATCCCACACAGAGTTTTGTTATTCACATTTACAATTTATGCCGCTCATTTAGCAGTCGTTCACACCGGCGCCGGACAAATATAGGTCCTCAACTAATAAATATCTTCATAATTATCATATTCTGTTGGATATAAAATTATTTGATTTAATACACATATGTGTATGTGTATATACATATATATGCATATATACATACATACACATATGTATATATGCATATATATATTAGAGATGTTTTTACATATTTATGTAATACATGCACACACATGAATTCTCATACAGATATGTTTCTATTCAAATATATGTATTGGTATGTATATCTTCCTTTTATCTAACATTTGATTTCATATATATATATATTTCGTGTATATATGCATATCTATATGTATACATATGCATATATATATTAGAAATGTGCAGATTTTTTAATATATTTATGTAATACATGCACACACATGAATTCTCATACAAATATGTTTCTATTCAAATATATGTATTGGTATTTATATCTTCCTTTTATCTAACATGTCTATAAACAAAAATTATACAAGTCACAATCTAAAACTGATTTGGAAAAAGGTCTAAAAGGAAATTGATGGATAATTTCCAAAGTTATGAATTTCCTTCCGAACATCAGGTGGATAGGATCCTGAACACCATCTCAATTAATTACAGGATGCAAACATAAATAAACTCACTTGCCACAAAGTCAAACCCCTTTTATATTCAGAATGCAAATATCCATCACCTTGCCCAATGAGGAAACATACCTAATGCTACAATTATGACCAATACATACATACAATATATGTATGTATTATATCATCATCAGCCATTATAAGTCCACTGCTGGACAAAGGCCTTTCCCATCTCCTCCCATGACAACTGTGATTGTGATGATCTCTGCCATATCCTACAGGCAAACTTTTCTATCTTGTGTCTGGTCTTTTCCTACTGTGTTTACTCTCCCAAGAGCACCAATCAGTTAGCCTTTTGCTCCATTTGTTGGCCCTTCATCTCAATATGTGCCCTGCCTATCTCCATTTTTGTTATTTAATTTGTATGATATCCTTCACCCTGGTCCTCTCTCGGATCTATGTTGATCTTTTCCTATTGATAAGAGTTCCTAACATTGCTCTTTCCATTGCCTTCTGTGCTATTCTGAGTTTGTTTTTGACTGGTTTTGTTTCCAGGTTTCACACCCATACATCATAGCTGGTATTATGCATTGATTGTATACTTTACATTTTAAGCATATTGGCAGTTTCTTTTCAATATGTCTCTATTTATATCAAATGTTTTCCAGCCAATCCTTATACGCTGTCTTATTTCATTTCCATGGTCTTTTTCTAGCTTTATCACATGACCCTGGTAAATGTATTCCTCAACTTCTTCTAAGGCTTCACCGTCTATTCTTATGGTCTTTTTCAGGACTTTATCATTGAACATTACTTTGTCTTTGTTTTGTTCATCTTTAACTTTTGGCTTTCTCTATTAAGATCATTTAACGTTTTGTAGATCCTTTGCAGTTTCTGCTATTAATGCATTATCATCACAGTACCTAAATTGTCCAAATATTCTCTATGTTTACTCCCACGTTTTCCGAAAGATGCTTTCAAACCTTGCTGTAAAGAGTTTTGGTGATATTATATCCTTGTCTTATTCCTTTTCAAATCTTTATCTTATTAATATCTTTATGGAGTCTGATTATTGCAGTGCCATTTTCATGTATATTTTCAATTACTTTTATATAATTCTCATGTATACATTGTTCTCACATTGAGTTGAAGACTGCCATCTGTTCTATTGAGTCAAAGGCTTTTTCTTAGTCTACATAAGCTAAGCAAAGTGGTTTGTTGTATTCTGATATCTTTTCAACTGGCTGGTTTAATGTATGTAGGTTTCCTATTGTTGAATAGTCACTTCTAAAGCCTGCCTGTTTGCGTGTTATTCTATTTGTAAGTATTTTCAAGAATAGTTTGTAAATGTTAGGTAGTAAAGTAATAGGGTGGTACACAGCACTGCACCTAAGTATTTGAAGAAGAACCAAAATTCACCCTTTGTGTATAACATGCAGGTACTTTTTTAGGTGTAGAACTTGATTAAAAAGTATACATTATAAGACATGAAAGACGATATATATGTTTTATATGAGTCTTTCTCTCTCTCTCTTTGTATATATGTATATGTTGGAAAAACGTTTTATAAATTTTATAGATATTTTATTGCATCATTATTATTATTACTAGTTTATCCATTCTGTCAAAAAGGACGGCATATATGGATATACACATTGCATTTTATAAACATAGATAATAGAGATTTGCATTGCAATGAGCTTGGGGAATATTTGTATACACATTGCATTTATATACGTGGATAATAAAGATTTGCATTGCAGTGAGCTTGGAGAATGTATGGATACACATTGCATTTTATATACGTGGATAACAGAGATTTGCATTGCAGTGAGCTTGAAGAATAGTATTCAGTTGACCACAAACGGATTTTTTTTGTTGATTTTTTTGTTTTTTATATTTTTATTATTCTCTAAATTCATCATTTTTACCACGTCATCAGAACATGAAATTCTATTTTTACTATGTCAGTTGCGTCCCTTAGAGTGACAGAGTACAAAAACACATTGCTAATTATTATATGTGTGGATTATTATTATTATGGACTCGAGTTTTCACACAAGTTGTAACTGGTGGATATACCTATAAAAGTAACTAGTAGTTAACTATCCAGCACTCTTTTCAGTATTCTTGCTGACTTTAATAATGCAGTTTGGATGGTTTCAATTCTTCGTTGGATTTCCAAATCTTCCAACCTCTTTATGATGCTCTTCGGGAATGCTCCAATCTGCTCTATACATATTAAGAGAGATGTATGTATTTTTCATCTTCTCAACAGATTCTACAGGTATAAGGCATTTCTAAATCCAACCAGGTGGTATAGCTGAGGTGTTGGCATTGGGGGGGATTTTAAATTGACTCCTTGGCTCCCAAAAGAGGGGGGGGCCAAAATCTTTATGAATAGCAGTTTACCTACCGCATTTCTACAACATTATACAATAACAAATCTCACTAAATGTTGGAGGGAGCGGAGGTGCCCAAATCTCCAGCTACATCCCTCCAACATTAGTTGTTATAAAATAAACTTAACTAGTTTTGCATTTAAAATCACCTCGAAGTCTTTGGACCCCCGTTATACAACTTGAGCTAAACCACTGAGTGTCAGATCTACTTAATACTCTGCAGAATTGGCCTGCATCCTAATGCACCAAATGTCTCCATTGACTAACTGTCACAGAAACTCTTAGTCAATATCCTGCTGTTTCCTTAAGATTTCTCGTAACTTGCAAAATTAAAAAGTGTTACCTACCCTATACTCTCTTCTTCATTCTCTCATTTTTCTCTTCAGCCCAGACTTTTCTCTCCATCTCTTCTTACACTGCCTTTCCCTCTTTTTTTCTGCCTTTTACTCATCCCATTCCTCTCTCTAGCTTTTTTGCACTGCGGACCGGTTTAATACAGATTTAGATCTTTTGAAGCTATTTCTAGCTCATAATTTAGCTCCTTCTCAATTTATGAAATAATTAACGAATATTAGGCAAGTAAAATTGAAATTATGTGTAAAACACCATGTAATTATATGGTAATTGATTGTAAACTGAAGAAATTTAATATTTTAGTCATATTAAGTAAGTCTTTTGATGAAATTTTTTTCGGTTTTCTGGACGAGTGGACAATAATATGGGTAAAGATTTGGGGGGACCACAACCCACTCGCCTCATATTGCAGATCGTGCTACATTGAGGGATGCCTGTATTTAGCTCCTTGGTTTAATATTGACAATATTCGTGCGGACCAGCCAACGGGGGTTGCAGGAAGTTAATCACAAACAGAAAATAGTTAAGTCAACTATAAGTCTCTTATAAGTGGCCAATGCACTCAATTTTGTTTCTAAAGGGGTTTATTTAATGAAAGGAAATAAAATTGTTTTTATTTTACAAAGAAATATCACCAAATCATATCATTTCCTCACAGCTCAGTACTGCATGCTTTGTGGCCTGGTATTGGGCCTTAGCCCGGTGGTTAGAGACTACTGCTCTAGCTCATACCTCCCTCCTCATCTTTTCTTTCCTCTACTATTTTCTCTTCACTCTTCATTTCCCCTCTCTTTTTTTTCTCCAAAGTTTTTCATTACACTTCCCTCTCCTCTTCTCACTCTATCATCATTTCTTTATAACGCAATTCGTTATAGCACAGTTCAGGGATAAAACACGGGTGGATGTTGGACCCCAAAATATTAATCTAGCACCAAAAGAGTTAAATCTAGCCCCAAAGTAGCTAAATTGGCAGTGCGGCTTGCGTTATAATGGGGGATGCATGTATCTTTTTCTCCTTCTCTATCTCATCATCTCTTTTCCTTTTTATAATCAACATGTTCTTTTCTTTCCCGCTTCTTTTTCTCTCTGCCTCTTGCTTTCCCAGTCTTTCTCCACCCCCCCACTTTCTTTGAGCTTCTCTCTCTTCCTCACCTTTCTTCTCTTCATGCTTCTTTCTCTTTTTTCCACTCATTTACTTTTAATCTTGAATTATTTTATCACACTCTCTCATTCCTTGATGCCTTCCTTCTTTTTACTTTTTCTCTTCTCTATTTCTAGCAAAACAGGCCCTCACCACTTTGGTGTGCAACACAATCTTCCAAATTGCAAAATTGGTGCAACACAATCTTCCTACCACTATTTTCCCCATTTAGACTTTACCATACAAATCTATGCTTATATCATCAGCAGCAGCAGTTGTTATAAGTCCACTGCTGGACAAAGGCCTCTTTCCATGACGACCTAGATTGTGCTAACCTTTCTATCTTGTCCCTCCATCTTGTGTCTGGTCTTTTCCTACTGCTATTGGGCACCAATTGGTTAGTCCTTTCCCCCCATTTATTGTCAATTCTTCTTGCTAGATAACCAGCCGATCTCCATCGTTTGTTGCTTAATTATTTGTATAATATCTTTCACTCTAGTTCTCCCTCTGATCCATGTTCATCTTTTTCTATCTCTTAGAGTTATCCCTAGCATATATGCATACACATTCACACTTATCAGTCAAGAATCTAGTCAATTTTCATTTACTGATTTCCACTTACCCTCCTTTGTTTAAAATACTTGAATCTTTAATGTCAAGTGCCACATTGATTTTCTGATGGAGTCCTGCCCAGTTATCTGAAGTGTACACAGTTTGTTTGCTGTATCCATTCATGAGAATACATTGCAGTGAAAATTTGAGAACTCACACAGCTTTATGAATAATAGTTACCGCATTTCTACTAACATTATACAATAACAAATTTTACTAAATTTTGCACGGGACCCTCAAGGAGCCAAGCTCCCTGCCCGGACCCTCAAATCTCTAGCTACGTCACTGCCTTTATATCTGCTACTAGGCTTTTCAAAGGTCTGCCCACAGACAATGATGAAATTGATAAAGATAGCAAAATTCTTATTTTATTTTTTTTAAACTCTTGAATATTATTTGCTTTACAAATATTCGGTAATACACACCTAGCATGGATAGTGGAAAAGTGTATGAAACTTGATGCCCATAACCAAAGTAATGACACTAGTCTGAAGCGATTAACTGATAAATTCATTTTGAAAATTAAAATTTTAAATCAAGGGAAATAACTTCTGATCAAAGTTACTTCCCTTTCAGGTAAATTTGTTATTTTATTTTATTCAATTCAATTCACAAAAGAGTTCCATTTTTATGGTTATTCAGGTTCGCATCGGTATTACATCGATGATTTAAGCTGGTCTCAGTTACTAAAAGACATATGTTGCACAATTATGGTTAGTATTGTGCAAAGTGCAGGACATAGTGTTAGTAGATGCAGGAATAAACTGCATGCAATCAAAGGATGACAGAAAACGTCTTTTGTTGGTAATATAGTGTATGTTTATTTTCGTACACAAACAAATGAAGACATCTAGCAGTTTTCAAAACATATACATGTTTACATTTTTCTCAGCGCAGGGAAAAGGCCAGTGTATACCTATACATTACAAAGTCATATACATTACAAATTCGAAGTATGGAGAGAGAGAGGAGGAGAGGGAGAGGGAGAGAGGGAGAGGGAGAGAGACTAACAAACTTAGGCAAGTGTTGGTTATGCCTAATTAACTTTACACACGCCCGAGACCAGCGTGTATCTATGACCGCTGGGAGGACCCTTCTCTGACTGACAAAATAAAATGGGTCCTTTTTAAGCCTGTGTGTTGTTTTTGCTCCTCCCATTTTATATCTATATCTACAATCAAATCTTTTGATTTGTAGCAAGCCTCTTCAAAACCATCTGCTCCTAATTAAATAACATTCTTAGCGCACACATTTTCGTTCTTATCTATCAATCATATCCTCGGGTAACTATATAAAATTCCTTTCTGGGCAAGGCCAACGCCTTGAGGCTACTTGACCTATGACCCGAAATGTGTTTTTACATGTGGAATGGGGTAACTTCCTAACATTCTGTGCCAACGATCACGGACGCTAGTCATTGAAATTGCAGTATGGGTAATTCTATAAAATTCGCAGCTGGCCATCACTGACGTCATCAACGACGACCTTTGACATGAGAAAGTCTCAGAGAAAATATATGGTTTTTTTTCTGACCGTGAGAATAATGGTGCTCTTACTTAATTATCACTTTTGTTAATTAGTGTTAATTAAAGCCTACAATTAACAGGTCGCACATAACGTCACAGTTACTTCACTTTCAGGTAATTTTTTTATTATTTTATTCAATTCACAAAAAATTCTGAAGTTCCACTGTGTTTAGAAGCGGTTTCAAGCGATTCATGAATTTAAGAGTTAAATGTATAATAGACTATGCCTGTTCTTCCCTCCCCTACTTTGCTCCCTCTTTCAGCTTTTACCTATCCTTGGTTTCCTTATACCATTAAAATGAAAATTTGAAAAACAATGGAATGGATAGTAAGAAATGCCACAATAGTTTTAATGTACTCTTTGTTTTTTGAAGGCTTAAAAAAATGTGCAAAAGCAGTAAGAATAAACATTAAAATTGATTTCTATAAACATTAAATGTCTAATGGTTGACAGACTCATTTTTCAAATTCACTTTGCCATTTAGACTGTTCATAATTGTGGAAGTGTAGATATGCATTTGTATTCGTATATACAAATATTTCTAACATTTTTTTTGCAGGGAAGGGTGTGGCGTGTATATAAGCATTAATGCTTTTCTCCAAATTTCACTGTGAGGGGGGGGGGGCTACTGGGGCATGACTGGTGGCTGATAAAAACTTGTTACAAAACCAATGAGAAAATAGATTGAATAAATAGAGTAAAGTAAGATTTATTATATATATTTTTGTGCATGCAGCAGCAAAGGTATGCTTGAGCAGTGTAAGTGTTACAGAGATCTGAAAATGTTATAGATTTTTGTGTTCTGTTTTATTTCTTTACATGTGCATCTTTGAATTTGTATAATATATCTCATTCACTGTTAGAAACCATCAACCAACACTGTCAACATAATTTTTAAGTCAGTCTGGCTGGTTATCTATGTATGTGTCATGTATACAGATCGCACCAATGGAGCTAGAGGGCTGACAATTTAAACATTCACTCCTCATTATGTCTAGGAAAAACGTGTCTTGTTTTCGTTTTTTAAATACCTCCCAAAATAGGTTGACTAATGGGGGGAGGGGGGGTTCAATTTACCATGTAAGTTTATGCTAAATTGGTGTCTTAGTTTGTGTCTAACAATGTTCACACTTGATTTTTGAAAATTCAGACTTTTTAGTGATTCTACAAAAAGCGAGAGAAGTAACTGAGTCATTGATCGCTCCTTTTTATAATTTTTAATTGATCACCCCCAACATGGCATGCTGCCAAAAAAAAACATTGGTCACATGATTGTTTCTATTGGGTGACTAACCAGACTTGTCTCATTGGCTGTTTGAAATTTCTTTGGTAACCCCCACTCTCATTCTTCTTCCAGTTAACCTATAATTGCTGGGTCACACTGAATCAGTAGATCGAGAGAGGAACGGCCATGGATTTTTGGCAAATGAATTTTGATATAAATCTAGACATGCACGGAAAATGCTGACAGCTGTGAGACAAAATCATTATTAATGTCTTGACTAAAGTGCAGTATATGAATGCATTTGTAGGCTTAGATGTGTGCATGGATAGGTACTATAGAGATGAAGAACAACCTGGGTTAGGTGATAGATAGCTAGATATGAACTGACTGAGATTGTTTGATCAATAGGAACTGAGACTTTTAAAAACAGAGATAGGTTGATGCACAGACATAGATACAAACAGACTGTGATGGATCCCATAAAAGATGACAGAAAAATACAAGGTCTGTCTGGAAAATATCAAACCTACCTAGGGCATTGGCACCTTGGTTGCTTTTAGTGTTGCGTAACCATGTTGTTATTGTGTAACATGCAAACATACAATTAGCAGATGCAGGAGTTGCAGCATGCAAGAGAAGGATGAAATAAACAAAGTCTCGTTTATAGCATATATCTGTTTATTTTTGTCGCTTGTCCCTTGCAAGCAAAATACAGTCAGACAGGTCCCTTCTGAGTAGCTGCCAAGTTACATTAAACTGCACAACCGTTTGTCGAGATATCAAAAATTGGTGGATACTTTCCTGACAGACTTTGTGTGGGTAATCAATATATGATTAATAAGGAAAAAATGATCCGGTTCAATGATGTTCAAATCAACAAAACTGAACAGAAAGTGCCAATATCTCTGGAACCTGTCTAGGTTGTCACACCATATTATTTTCTGCAGGCCACAGTTTGGGATATGGTCTCTGGGGATCCACATTGTGAGTCGTGATGTCCAGTGGTTGTCTGACATTCTTGTAACATGACCAGCCCATTGTAATTTGAGCTTTCTAATAGATTTTATGATATCTTTGATACCTGCTTTTTCTCTAATATACTGTACTGTCTTGTGATCTCTCCATGT
>VCCN01000782.1:2559683-2575458 GCA_006491835.1 Architeuthis dux | reverse complement strand
CCCTTAATACCTTTGTGGAGTGTCAGTGGGACAATGGCCCCCAGGTTGGGAACCTCTTAAGTAAATGTTGGTAGGTTGGGCCCCACAAGAAGCCAAGTCCACCGAGGCCCCAAATCTCCATGTCCCTGAATTGAGCTACTTTTATGTGTTACCTAATCATCAAAGCAATGCCAAATCAAAAAGCTAGTAGACAAAGGGGACCCAGAACTGTATTGCAAGTGCATTCAGCTTTGTATATCCAGAATATAATTAACAAAATGTATTTTCCTGTTCACTTTCATGTCCAACAGCAGTAAAGATTCTGTTTTTATTTTGTATGTAAATTTTGTGCTAAGCTACTTCACCATTTTATTGATAATGCCTTGCGTGGGCACAGTTCATAATTATTGAGTTCTTTGAAAGCAAGGCTTGAAGAAGATTTATTCCTTCCTTCCATTTGTTTTTTTGTTTTTTTACTTGGTTTGCAGTTGAGGTCCAACTTATATAGCATACAATTGTAGATCCACACACTGAATTATAGGGAAGAGAGAGAGTAGAAAGGAATTGGGGGTGGAGAGGAAAGGCGTTAAAGAATAAGGGGGAAACGAAAGGGACAGTGAGAAAGTGGGAGAGAAAGAATTGAGAATAAGAGGGTGGAAAGAGAGGCGGGTGTTTAAGTGAAAAAGTGTAGTGAGGAAGGAGGGATACAGAGGGGAATGATAGAGAGAAAGAAAGTGAAAGAAAGAGAGAAAGTGAAAGAAAGAGAGAAAGTGAAAGAAAGAGAGAAAGTGAAAGAAAGAGAGAAACAGAAATACAGAATAAGGAGACTAGAGAAGAACACAGAAAGAAGAAAGATGAATACAGAGAGAAAGAAGAAGAGAGGGAGGAATACAGAGAAGGAGAAGGAGGAGAAAAATGAGGAGAAGGAGAAGCAGAGAGGGAGGAATAAGAATAAGAAGAATAAGAATAAGAAGAATAAGAATAAGAAGAATAAGAAGAGAGGGAGGAATACAGAGAAGAAGAGAGACAGAAAGAAATACTTAGAAAAAGGGGAAGAAAGAAATGCAGAGATTAAGAATGAGAAAGAGTGATATAGTAATCAAGCAACTAAGAAAGAAAAAGAATTTTAGTGAGAGAGAGAAATATAATAATGAGCAAAAGAGAGAGAGAGAAATGAGGAGGAATGCAACAAAACAAAGCTTTTTTTATTTTATTTCTCTCCCCCATTTTTCTTTTGAGTAAAAAAGAAAAATGGGGGAGAGAAATAAAATAAAAAAAGCTTTGTTTTGTTGCATTCTTTTTTAAAAACTGTCAACATAGGTTTCTTCAGTTTTTAAGCTGGTCTGGCTGGCTATCTATCTATGTATATATCATCTGTACAAGCCGCACCAAAGGATCTAGAGGGCTGAAAATTTCAACTTTTACTCCTTATTATGTCTAGAAAAAACGTTTATTTCTTTTTTTTGGGGGGGGGGGCAATTTGCAATGTAGGTTTATGCTAAATTGGTCTCTTGGTTTTTATCTGACAGCATTCACGCTTCTTTTTGGGAAATTCAGACTGTTTTTTAGTGATCACTGCCCAACAAAAGGCGAGAGAAGTAACTTATTCACTGATCACCCCTTTTTCCAATTGATCCCCCAACACATCATGCTGCCAAAAGACATTGATCACGTGATGGTTTCTATTGTGCGACTAACCAGACCTGTGTTTTTTTTATTATTATTTACACCCTGAAGCGTAAGCAATCTATAGATCCTTGAATTGGATTTTTGCCAGCGCAGAAACATTAAAAGTTGATAAGTTATTTGATTAGCTATTCGACTTTGCTAAGGTCTCCCAGGCCGCTGACCACTGCTCGCTCCTGCTGTCGTTTCCAGAATGTATGTCTCCTTTGCGAGAGGAAGGTCAGCTCATGTTTTTTTTCTCCTTTTCATTTTCTCCTCCCACACTTCTTTTTTTCTTCTGCCTTTTTCTTGGTATTTCCTCCGCAAACTGCTTAGAGTCATTCTGTCATATAAGTTTTCCTGTCAGTCTGTCCATCCATTTGAAAATCTGTTGGCATTGGCAAAAGCCCAAGACTCTTTCCTACCCTAATGAACCCAGAACAGACTGATCTTAGCAGGCGTTTCATGCATCTTAAATGACTTGATGGCAATATTTGTTGTTCATCATGATGCCTCCCAAGAGTTTAAGAAACTAGGCCTGGACGGATGGAGTGTGGAGCAGCCAGCTATAATTGTCACGTAACATAATTTTTCCGTCAGTTGTAAAAAACTATGGTTTTGGATTGTTTTGGTTACTTCTCTTAAGTGTTACCAATTTAGATATTTTATATCTAAATACACACTTCTAAAGAGCGGAAGTCAAGGGAGATAATTTGAGAAACTATGAAGAAAGATCTATAATCTGTATTTTTTTTAATTTATTTTTATTAGATTTCTTGAGAACTGCTGATCCAAACAACTTCAAACTCAACACTGTGTTCTGACTAATGTATCTGTTGAATGTCAACTTTGTACAATTGTCAGTTGTTGAGTAATTATGGTTCATACACACAGATTTCATCAATTGTAGTTAGATATATATTTTGAGAATAAAAGAGACTATAAATGGAAAAAAAAAAGAAGCTGACAGATTTAATTTTATAGCATAAAATAGGCATGGATTCTACTCTGCACCTTTTACCACCCACACATGGCTGGCCTAGATCTTAACTACATCTAACCACAGATTGCATTCTGGTATTTACTTGAATAATCAGTACTATTTTATATTGTAGGCTCTCTTAAAATTACCTCAGGCACTTCAATAATAGAACTGCTTATATTAAGGAATGCTCTCTCCTTTAATTACTGCGGGGAGATGCACAACAGGGAATAAATCCCTTATGCCTAGGCAAGTTATTAGATGACTTTCATCAAAGAATAACGACTTTGATATCCTGAAGGCTAGCATCATTGGGTCTGTAAAGGTCTCTTGTTGAGTTGTGGCAGTAATTACTGCCTGAAACATTGGCCTGTGCTAAGCTGGTAATAGGCCCAGGTCAGCAGGGAAATGTAGGCCTCATTTCAAATTGCTCAAGTATATTTATAATCAGTGCTAAATACACATAATTTATGTATGGGTTTATACAGATACAAACTGTCAACATAGGTTTCTTCAGTTTTTAAGGGGGTCTGGCTATGTATATTTCACACACACAGGCTGCACCACTGGAGCTAGAGGGCTGAAAATTTAAACATCTACTTCTTATGTTTTGGTTTTTTTTTTAAAATCCCCTTATAATAGGTGAGAGTTCAATTTGCAATGTAAGTTTATGCTAAATTTGTTTGTTTCCGTGCAACAGTCAAGCTGTAGGCTTTTTCTGTCTCTTAAACAGGCTGCCTTACAGGGCTAAAGGGCTCTACCTACCTTGGTATTTACCCATAGCTGGGGGAGAAGTGGGCTCATGACTTTCCTAGGGGCATTAATGTGAAGTCAATTTAAACAGCCTCAGCCGAAACTTGAACCTAATCCGCCAATTCCGTTTTCCGTGCCAGTAACCATTAAGCTACTCCACACCTCCATCTTTGCAGATACAAATTTCTTTTTCTTTCCTACTAATTCTATTCATCCTTTATATTTCTTTACTTTTTACTTCTTTTCTCTTGACTGTATCATTACATTTTAACTGTAGACATGACCAAATTGCACAATTAATGAAAAACAAAAATTAAATGGTAAAGAGTGGTGTTTTCTACATTTGGATACCGAATTTATTTTATTTTATTTCTTTCCTTGTCTTGATACATAGTTCTAACTGTGCACACGCACGCATTTTGCAACCAACGCACAAAGGAAATTAATGTGCGCACAAAAGATTACAAATTCTGTTGAGAGCGTACTGAGAACGGTTGCATAATACCAGCCATTACTTACGGATGCAAAACATGGAAATTAACAAGACAAACTGAAAACCAACTTAGAATTGTACAGAGAGCCATGGAAAGAGCAATGCTCGGAATAACTCTAAGAGATGAAAAAAAGTTCAACATTGATCAGAGGGAGGACTAGAGTGATGGATATTATACAAATAATTAAGCAGAAAAAAAGGAGATGGGCTGGTCACCTAGCAAGAAGAGATGACAATAAATGGGGCAAAAACTAACCAATTGGAGCCCATGGGACAGTAAACGCAGTAGGAAAAGAAAAGAAACAAGATGGGGAGATGAGATAGAAAAGATGTGGCAGAGGTTAGCACAATCTAGGTCGTCCTGAAAGGAGATGGGAAAGGCCTTTGTCCAGCAGTGGACTCATGACGGCTGATGATGACGAAGTCATAAGTGAGCACATACATTTGTCATGGGAAGAGATTTGCACAATATAAGATTTTTGCACCTACTGACTACAAAGAATTGGAGGGAACATTGCTTGGTGGGTATATTTTCTCTCTCCATGGCCATTGATACAGAACAGAAATAACAGAAAAATCACATGTCACTGTTTGAAACTCTTTTTACTGAAAACACCAAAAGTCCAAGTCAACCTTTGTTCGCAAAAAAAAAAAAAGAGAAAATCGAAACCCCAAAATGTTCTCTGTAATCTTGCAGGCCGCACAATCAGGCAAGGAGAAATCCAGCTCTGCAGATATGGAATCAAATTCCTGCAGATTTTCACTCTTATTTTATACGAGTTAACAAATTAATTCTGACACTTTTTGGCACTGTCTAAACTAAATTTCTAAAACACAGCTATTTTATGCAAGTGTTTTTTCTTTGAAATCTAGCAGCCTCTTTTATCACCACATATTTTCCTGTTTCAAGTGATAAATACAACTGACAAAGTGATAAATACAACTGACAAAGACATTAGTGATAAAGTTTCTTGCTTACATTATTAAAGATGCAATGCTGGCTCACGGATTGAGTAATACTGAGAACCAAGTTTTCCCTCAAATGCCTGGTTGATAGAGACGACATACACTCGCACAGAGAAAAGATGATTGGGCTATTATTACCTTTCCTGTTACCAAATAGCCACCGCTTTAGCTGCTGCTGATAGCAGAATCGACCGAGTCTGCTGCTGATGGCGAATTTAAAGTCAAAGAAAGAGACAAGATTCCTCAGAACAGAATTTTCGTTTTTCTTTTTTTCATTTTTTAAGTAGTCTACTGATATTGGGCAATTTCATGTGGTTCAAGAGACTAGTGTTTTATTTTTCACTTTTTTTTTTATTCAAGCAAAATCTTGATAAATACAAATGAACAAAGGATAAGTTAAGGTTAGTGTTTTTAGCATAAGGCTTAGGATTAGTAGATAGGTTTAGTGTTTAATAGGTAGGTTTGGGGTTAGTGTTTCAACTCCCTGAATGTAATTTCCAGTTCAGGTAAAAAATCTCTTGTTACTTGCAATGGGACAATAGATATAGGTACAGCAGGCCTACCTTGTTTAGATACAGCATTTCTTTTTTCTGCTAAAGGTATACATCCTTCAGCCATTTTTAATTCAAAAAGTGGAAAAATGTTGAAATTGTCTTCTGCTTCTTTGACTTTAAATTTGCCATCAGAAGAAGCATCAGATTCGACTGAGTGGGTTATCAGCAGCAGCTAAAGCGGTGGCCATTTGCAAATAGGAAAAGTCAGGATTGCCAATGATTGAATTAAAATATCAGATACAGACGATAGAAAGTCTTAAAGTTCACATTCTTGAAACAACACTACAATATCATTGTAATACAGGGGTCGGCAAATTCCTCCGGCCCACCGACTCTATTGAATATATAACATTGCATACACAAATTCATTGTTTCCCTTATCTGTCTTTGGTTAGCGAACAATAAAATTCAGTACTGAGAAATAAAACAAAAGTCTCAGTTTTGCAGCAGCCTCAAATGAATCAATGTTTTATAGCTAAAAATATTTTAACACAAGCTGCTTCCATAGCCTTTGTATGATCACTGTTTCATTTTTTATTCACCTTAGCCCACAAGATATAAAAAAATATTTCTAACCCCGGCCCGCCAGCAAAAAGGTTTGCCGACCCCTGGTGTAATAGATAAGAATCGACACATTTGAAGTTTGTATGTTGAATCATTCAAGGCACACCTAAAGAGATAAGAGTAGACCACAGAGTGAATTAATAGCCATGTGTAATAGCATTGACAGAATTGCCCTACTGGACAATGGCTACTTTGATTAGACCGCAATTCAAGCAAATTGATTTTTCTGCTCCATAAAACTGATCTCGATATATTGATGAGCATATTGTAATATAATATTGATAACGGCTTTTAATAGCTTCTTTCTTTGGCCAATGACCTTCTAGTCTTGTGGTAGCGTGTAAAAAAATACAACTCGGCTCACTTTGGTTATGGTTGAGAGATCTCACTTCATTTGGATCTATAATTCCGAATGAAGAGAACGAAGGATGAAGTTTCTTCTGTAATAGTCTGAATCAAACAAGGAACAAATATCCGCTCAGATAGTGGAATGGTTAGCATGTCTGCCTCACATGCAGAAGGTCTCGGTGTGGAAAACTCTTCATTAGAACAAATTTCCCCGTCCACTCAGCAACTAATTGAGTACACTCTAAGCCAGGTGTGTCAAACTGTTATGTATTAACCTAATCTGTAGAATGGAATCGTCTATCCCAGTGGGTTATAAGCAATAGCTCGCTTGGGGCTGGGTGTCAGTTAGCATAGCAGGAGTTCTCCTCGCATGTACTTAATGTAAATACAAATACTTTATTCAACACAAGTTGTCATCGTCTTCATTTGACGATTCTCTACCTCAACCAGAATATAACAAGCCCTAAAACAGAGGTAGACTTAAACTGCAAATATAATAATAGGCAAATGAATGTCATCCACTAACAAATAAATAACAATGATCTGTAGGTTCTGTACAGAATACAGACACATACAGCCAGACACACTTAAAAACTAAAGAAATTTATGTTGATGTTAACAGTTTTTATTGGCAGTTTCTAATTGAAGCCCTGTTTAGTATTAACCTAATCTGTAGAATGGAATCGTCTATCCCAGTGGGTTAAAAACAGTAGCTCTCTTGGGGTTGGGCATCAGTTAGCCTAGCAGGAATTCTCCTTGCATGTACTTGCATGTAAATACAAATACTTTATTCAACACAAGTTGTCAACGTCTTCATTTGAGGTTCTATTACGTCAACCAGAATATAACACAAACTCATTTACTATGGCTGGCGAAATATAATTGCAGCCCTTATAGTGCAGTTAGTAATATGCGGTTCACCATATAATGCTGTGGATGGTGGACCCCAACATTTTTACCTATATTACTCATCCAGAAAACCGTAAATTAAAAACCATAATAATCAAAAGACGTACTGAATATGACTAAAATATTAAAATTCTTCAATTTGTATTTACTTTTGTATAACAATGGGTACGTCATGGACGACAACAACATATAATCAATTAATCAATTTTTATAACATTTATATCATAAAATGAAGAAGATTTGGAGAAAAATTCGATATAAAAACAATTTATTCCATTACATAGAAATATACTTATTTGGTTTGATATTTTTGTTTATATTTGAAAAAAAAGAAAATCTATAAAAAAACCTTTGAATTTTTTTTTGCAGAAAATATACTTGCATTTGGAAAACCTACTGAAATTCAGCTAATAAATGAAATTTAATAAAACTTTCAGTATTTATCCATTGATTTATTCATTTAATTATGCAAAAAGTTACTTTACTAATTCATTAGCGATTTTGAGCAATGTATGATTGTGTTTTAGTTGTTACTATATTCTGATAGTGCGCAGCAATGAATAAAATTTATAACAACTCTTGCTTTTGTAAATTGAAAAGGATTTTTAGAAATAAATTAAAAAGGCACAGTGTAAGGAAGTTTGTCCCGATTGTGATTTTCCACGTCCTCGCACACTCAATATTGGAAATGGCGCAAACAAAAATTAACAATTTATCTAATTCAAAGCAATAACAATATAATTTATGTATTTACTTATTTTTCTTTCATTATTTCTCTTATTTATTTTTGTGTGCCGTTTTTGTCATCGAGTTGGCGAGGGTGTGTAACTTTACAATTGGGACAACCTTCTCTATAATTGTGCCAAATTAAAAATAAAATTGAACGGGAACGCTCTAAGTATGTTTAAAATTGAAAAGAATAGGGAAGTTTATTTGAAGGAAATCTTTGGTATTTTATTGATAAAATTGGTGTGTGCTTCATGTTTTATACAGTTCAAGAAAAGATATAGGAATTGAAAAATTGAAACGAAAATTAAATAGATTTCCTGAATGTGCAGAGACTAGAAATTTTCAGAATAGTAGGCTTTACTCTTGGCCCAAGGAGTTAGAAGCCTGAATTCATGTACATATAGATTATGCATATGTTGATGGTATTGAATTAATGCTTGTTCTGGTTCTAGTTGTTTGTGTTCCTGATAGAAAGAGTTTGACTGTAATGCATGTATTAAGGGTGATTTTCTCTCAGAATGATGTACCAAAAGTTTTAGTATCAGACAATGCTCTCGAATTTCATGATTACTATCTCTGTTCTTAGCTACAAAACATTGGCTGTATCCCTTATAAAACACCCACAATCAAATGGGATTGCAGAACGAATGGTCCAAACAATAAAAATGGGTTATGGGCATTCTCTCCCAACAGAGAGAAGTTTGACTAGTTTTTACCTTGATTATCGCTTAGTTATTGTACTATTCCTCATGCTGAGAGGTTAAAAGTCTGTCTGCTTTGATGGGGTGTCAAATACATGCACCCTTGACCATGTCTAATGCCACAGATGAGCAGATATGGTACAAAAAAAATAAGGAAGCAAAACCTGAAAGTGTGAAGTTTATAATGCAAGCTGGTAACAATACTGCCATTATTACCAGGAATGGAATAGGAACTTTGGCGCATGCTGATCAGATAAGACATAAAATTGAACCACCGGAAACAAGCAGGGAAGACGGCAAGGGGGGGGGAGATATTGTTAACAGTGAGGTCTTTCATGATTTAAGAAACCTCTGTGATAATGGTGAACAAGAATCACAGGAGGAGCAATACCTTAGAAGTAGTAATAGATCTACTTGTGGTATCAAACCAATATGTTTCAGTGAAATGTGAGAATGTAGAACAAGAAGGTGAAGCTTAGTGATCACACAGGATTTATTGTTGTTCGTCTTTGTGACTATTGCTATTCACAGATTGGATAATTTTTCATGTAATATAAGAACTCAATTTGAGTTTTGTGACTTTTGCAAATGATTCTGAAACCTTTTATTTCTCCATTCATAGTATTTGTCTGCATTAATAAACATAACTTCATAGCATGCACTTTTTTTCTTTTTGCGACTTAAACAATGAAGACACTCTCCAGGAAAATTCTGGCTATTTTGATCCTAATGTGCTCCAGCAATAAGATCATAGTTTATATTGTAATTCGAAAGTTAATAAATAAATATAATTAATGAACCTAAATTATAGTTTTCTGAAGGATGGTTTGTATACAGAGCTTTTGGCTTCAGAAGTATCAATCTGAATTTATGTGGGGTATTGAATCGGTCATAATTCTGACAATTTTGGATGTCCAATTAATTTAATTTTAATCATACATACAGGGCTAAAAACAGACACAATGTCTGAAATCGGACATATCTGGTAAGCCTGATGGGAGGAAGGGAAGCAAATTAAATGCAATCATGGTATCATTTGGGATTGAAGGGAAAAGGGGAGTTAATGAATTTCACAGAAATCTTTGGGCATAAATAATTTTTTCATCTATCACCGAGCCAAGACTTAGCAAGCGACTTGTTGGGAACCTCAGGTCCTCTGATAGTGGCAAAGCGTTTATTTAATTTATATAAAATTTTCAATTTTTTAGAAAAATTCCTATTAATTTTTTAATTTTTTAAATAATACATTTTAAAGCACAAAATATGACTGAAGCTACAAATGTGTCGCGAGCCACATGTAAGATGGTGGCAGGCCACATTTTGCCTTCGGACTGCATGTTTGCCACCCCTGCTCTAAGTTAGCTGTGTGATTAGGGTGGAGGTATCCCTTTGGTGGATTTGTATCCTGCCAAGGGGTTGGTCATAAAACTTGTAAGAATAAAGACCAGGTCTCGAGCAGACTTGAAACTTGCAAGGACCACTTAGCTGAAACATGCAATGGAAACCTGGACCGCGTCAATGGCTGTTTATACACCAATAGGAGTTGTCTCTTAAGAGAAACAAGCCCTCTTTATTTTATTTTATCTGACCACTTCCAACTCCCCGGAAAGGTAGGGAAGAATGCTGTTCTCTGGATGCTTACTGGTCGCTTTATATATACATTCCATGCTCAAAGTCACATAAACTTGTTTTTATCTAAACATTTGATATTGTTTAATGGTGTCTCAGAGGTTTGAATTGAACCAATAGTCTGAACATCCAACACGATTAGCTAGTCATTGTAGTTACCCCATCAATTCTCTGATTTGAGAGGCTTCATATCATCCTGTCTATTCTGAGTATACCTACAAATGTCAAAGGTAAATAACTAGGTATTTTCAAGAAGGTATCTACTTCCTAATTGCCTCAATTTAAATCCCTTATCAGTTAAAGACAAAAGATTGGTTTGGCACATCTACCAAGATTACAAAGCACTGAGCCATAAATGGTAAGCTTATAAAGAAATAAAAGAACTGTCAAGCCTAATAATAAGTAATTGAGAATGAGTGTCTCTCTTTTAATGTTCAGGGATCCAAAAATTGGAGAATTAGAAACTGTCAACATTATTGGTTTCTTCAATTTTTAAGTGGGTCTGGCTGGCTCGCCACACCAATGGAGCACAATTTCTTTCTTTTTTTTCTTCTTTTTTTTCTTTAAATTTGGACTTTTTAGTGGTTCCTGCCCAACAAAACATGAGAGAAGTAACTTATTCATTGATCACCCCCAACACATGCTGCCAAAAGGTGTTGGTCATGTGACAATTTCTATTGAGTGACTAACCAGCCTGATTTTCTTTCTTCGTTAAATTTTCGTTTTTGAATCTGCATTTTAGTAGAGTTTTCTGTGTTTATAGACATGCAAATATAATGCCATGTGTGCTTATACATTTACAAATGTATGTTTGAGATAGTATAGTATAGCATATACAATAGATATATTTGTATGCCTGTGTGTATTCGCATTGTATATGCAAATGTGTGCAATTTACATTGTTTACTCTAATATGAATGCATATACATGCGCACATGGATGCTATCAACACTTGTGTATATAGGTATGAATATATAAATGCATACATATATATTCACCATACATGTGAACATGTATTCATATTCACACTTTTATGAGACCATTTTAACACAATATGGATGAAGCTAATGGACAAATAATGAAGTTGAATTTGCTATTTTGTTCCTCAGAACATTATATCAAAAAGGTCTTTCATAGCTTATATATAAATGTGTGTGAGTCTGTTTAAACAGATTGTAATACTTATATACATGCATCTATGAGATATTTGTATCTGCATCTACAGACATATTTTAATATATTTGCGTATATGAAGTATTGTATGCATATGTAACTGTTATTTGGTGAAATAATGTAAATATATGAACAGTGATGGAAATGGGTTTTTTGGAACTAGGTATACATTAATGTCTACATTAACAGACATTGAACATAGAAGAAACCTGGAAATTGAGAAGTTGGTATATGCTGCCCCCTTCTCCATCCCTTTGTATGAATAAAGAGCGTATTCCCTGTGAAGTCTCTAACATTAAAGTTGGTTTCTATCCAAGATGACTGGCTGTGCGTTCCATTTGTTGCTTTTTAAGCTTCCTCTATGTTTCATTTGTACAAGAATAGTGGCTGAATTTTGTTGTTTTATGGTTTCTTTCATTAGTTATCACCGTGTTCTTTGTTATTGTTTGGTTTTTCCCTATCTTGCACATTTTCAAGGTTCTGATTTCTCACAAGAAAGGGGTAAAAATACTTACTTTATTTTTGCATTTTAAAAAAGAAACAACAAAATGGAGTGTAGTTTTAGAAACCATCAACCAAAAAGGTCACCATAGGTTTCTGCAGTTTTCAAGTAGGTATGGCTGGCTGGCTGGCTGGCTATGTATGTACCATTCCTACAGGTCACACCAATGGAGCTATATGGGCTGAAAATTTAAACATTTACACCTGTCTAGAAAAAACGTTTTTTGTTATCTGAAAATTCTCCTCTAAATTGGTTTTGGTGGGGGGGGGTTCAATTTACAATGTAAGTTTATGCTAAATTGGTCCTTTAGTTTGTGTTCGCCAGCTTTAACGCTAGTTCTTTTTTAAATTTGGACTTTTTTTAGTGATCACTGCCTAATAAAAGGTGAGAGAAGTAACTTATTCATCGATCGCCCCTTTTTCCAATTTTTTAATTGATCACCCCCAACACCGAATGTTGCCAAAAGACGTTGGTCATGCAAAAGATTTCTATTGAGTGACTAACCAGACTTGTTGTTGTCTTGTTTTCTCCTTTACACATTTGGAATGAAAGAGAAGGTTCTGAAATTCTCACAAGAAAGTGGGGGGGAGAAATACTTTCCTTTTTCAAAATGCAAAAATAAAGAAAAAAGAAAAATGTAGTTTTTCTTCTACTTTTTTTTTTTTTTTTTCACACAAAAATAACTTCTGTAGCTTATCTGCTGCCTGTTGTTGAGGATGATTGGTAAGTGTTGGTGCGAAGACCTGATTACAGGCTAGGTGACCATAAAAAGCAAACAACCAATACGAGAGAGTAGGAGGTGATTATCAGAGAGAATAGAGACCGGACGAAAAACTAGGTGGTCGGCTTGGTACGTACAATGATTTGGTGCGAAGCGAAGTTATAAGTCATTTCGGAAAGAAAGGATGTCAAGAACTGTCAGATGTAATTTTGGTTTTTATCCTTTTTGTCCGTATTGATGCAATGCACATATGTGTGTAATTATACCAGTATAAATAATAAAAGGGAGAGATTCATGTAAAGATACATGATGGGTTGGCTCCGCGAATAAAGATCCAGGAGGGTTTTTCACGTCTCTACATGTCCTAAGGAGTGTGGTCTGTATAGATGATGCGGAGAGAAAGTTTACTTGGGTATCTCTATCTCTCACATATATATGAGAGAGAGAGAGGAAGTCATTTGTGGTAATCATGGATAATTTTATCCAACAGTTATTGTTATCAAAATCACTTTATTCAAAATGAATTTTAAAATTTCATATGAATTTCATACTAAGTTTTTTATAATAATGAATGTAAATTTATAACAAAGTAAATTGTTATATTATTTTAATATCATTGTTATCTAAAAGACCCTGTCCCAAAGGGATCATAATAAGCATCTTCATTCAAACATTTTTCGGCATACACTACATCCACAGACACATCATCATCAGCCGTAATAAGTCCACTGCTGGACGAAGGCCTTTCCCATCTCCTTCCATGACAACCTATCTTGTGCTAATCTCTGCCAAGTTTTACCGGCAAACTTTTCTATCTCGTCCCTCCATCTTGTGTCCTGCCGTTTCCTACTTCTTTTACTATCCCATGGGCACCAATCTTCAAGTCTTTCCCCCATCTATTGTCATCTCTTCTCGCTAGGTGACCGGCCCATCTCCACTTTTGTTGTTTAATTAGTTGTATAATATCTTTTACTCTAGTCCTTTCTCTGATCCATGTTGATCTTTTACTATCTCTTAGCGTTACCCCTAGCATTGCTCTTTCCATGGCTCTCTGTGCTATTCTAAGTTGGTTTTCAGCTCGTTTGGTTAATTTCCAGGTTTCGCATCCGTAATTCATGGCTGGTATTATGCAGCCGTTATATCCTTTTCGTTTTAGGCACATTGGCAAGGTGCTCCTCAGAATGTCTCTATTCATACCAAATGCTTTCCAACCTATCGTTATGCATCGTTTTATTTCGCAGACACATACAATGTGTATATATTGGTATTTACTAAGCTAAGTCTGGTAGAAAGCTGCAATGTGAGGATGCCCAGTGAGGATCGAACTCACACAACAGTATTGGTCTGAGAGACAAGCTTGGTAAACACTGCTCTATGGCTTTACCAGGGTGTACAACCTTTTGGAGCCCACAGGCTGCAGCCTTTCATTTTATAATTATGATGACATTTAGGATATGATTTCTTTATTTTTTTACATCATATGCTATACAACCAAAATGAACCCAACTTATTTGTCTCATTTTATTATAATTGTAAAACAAATTACATACAAAAGAACTATATAGTATAAAAGATAGCGACAATACAGTATTAATCTAAAATGAAAGAAATTCTAGTCAAAAATGAATAATGAATACAATATCAAGTTTTTGTTAAGACTAAAACTAAAATAAAAACTTGCAACAATCAAATGTTCTCCTTATATACTTGAAATAGGCTTTTTTTTTACAGCAGTTAATTGCATCATTAAGCCAGCTTCAGTGTAGTTGGGCTGGGTTTAAACTAATAAGAAAAATGGTAGTTTGGTATGTCCGATATCAGAATAAAGATTATTTTTTTAAATATTGATATTCTCAGATGTGACCATCTTTTCACTTAGGCTATTCCATGCATTTGCTACTCTTGCTGAGAAGAAATTGTTTCTAACACCAGTGGAGGTCTGAATTTGTAGTTTATGGTTGTCCTCTGGTTTACTGCAGATAGATGAAGTCAACATATTCTTATCAGGGCATTGTGAGCAATGAACGTTAGTATCCACTCTATGTATGTTGTTCCAGAATCTATAGACTTTCAATAGGTCACTAGATTAAGTTGTTTTAATCTTTCAGTGTAAAATATATCTCCCAGCCTCATAATGGTCTTGGTGGCTCTCCTCTGAACAGTCTCTATGGCATCCGAGTTGTACTTCAGGTAAATAACATTGAAGATCTGATGTGGTTTGAACTCGCATCAAGGCAGCTGGCAGTCCGATACATTAACCATTATCCTCAGATGACAGTATATTTATTGAACAAAAATATTTCAGCTTGTCAGGCCATTTTTAATGTTCAGTAGACCAATTCTATACAATAGGTTTCTTCAGTTCTTAAGTGGGTGCTGGCTGGCTGGCTGACTATCTATGTATGTGTCACAAGTACAGGCCACACCTATAGAACTAGAAAAATTTCAAAATTTTCTCTTTATTATATCTACAAAAAGCTTTATTTTTTGTTTTTTGGAAATTTTAAAATTTTAAATAGGTTTTTAGTGGGGGGGGGGGTCAATTTACAGTGTAAGTTCATGCTAAATTGGTCCCTTAATTTGTATCTGGCAGCGTTCATGCTTACTTTTTGAGAATTCGGTCTTTCTTAGTGATCACCACCTAACAAAAGGCGGGAAAAGTAATTCATTGATTGGTCACACACTTTTTCCAATTTTTTAATTGATCACCCTCAACATGGCATGCTGCCAAAAGACATTGTTCATGTGATGGTTTCTATTGAGTGACTAAGCAGACCTGTGTTTCTTACTGGTATTCTTGTAAACGTTCATCAGTCAAACATGGCTGAAAATCCCTTTTCACCAGTGGAAGTGATGTCAAACAAGATTAGTATTTTGTTACAGCACCTGTATATATGCGGGAAGTCAACACCTGAAACATATTTCATTCCAAATTCTATTGGTGTCGTTTCCCCGAGCTGCTTCTTTAGTGTCACCACATGTTGTAACTCAATTATCTCCAGCTGATCTACTATAGCTTCTTCCATTCTCTTCTGACATTTCAAGTCAGCCTTGGTCATAGGCCACACAAAATTGCTTTGCTGGTCACATGTGACCCACGGGCCATG
>VCCN01000782.1:2544422-2555265 GCA_006491835.1 Architeuthis dux | reverse complement strand
GGGGGGTCAATTTGCCACTAAATACCAACAGAAAACCGATCCCCCTATTTATGTCCAGATAATCTTACACTAAGATGTATTAAACATGGGGGATCAGTTTATTACTTCACAACAATAGAAAACCAATCCCCACTTTACTGATCCTCCATGTACAGAGATTTTAAAAAGAGTCTAAAATTTTTTTTAAGTACACAAATCTTATTTTGTTTTATAGCATTCTATTCAGACATATGTTGGGGCTATATATGAAAAATATCAAAATTGTAGCTGATCTACATGCTTAGATATGAACATTTAATTAGTGTGACCGAATCAGCGTTACAAAGCCATACATCATGGCGTTTATAGGTATAGATATGAATAATTCATTAATCATTGGAAGGTTCAGTTCATTACTTGGTAACAATAGAAAACTGATTATTTTTCCCCCCCATTTTCTTATCCATCATTAGTTTACTTTCTTTATTCCTTCTCTTTTCACATTCTTATTTCTATTGGGTAACATAAACAATTGTTTCAGTTTATTAAGTAGAAAACTAATTGTTTATTTTCAACATAAACTATCAAACAACAGGACTCCCCCATTATAATGCGGTTTGTATTATAATGTGGGTGGTAGATCTCCAAATATTAATCTAGCTCCAAAATAGCTAAATTTTATCACGGCTGTTATAAAGCGGTCAGCTTCTTGGACATCTGCATCATAATGGGCAATGCCTGTATTTACCATTTTCTTCAACTATCTTCTATCATTTAGGCAAACTTCATAAATCCATCCTCCTAAAAAATCGTTATCTTTCTCAGCAAACATCTGCTCAAGGTGCCTTGACCAATCTTCCAGGGAACTGAAATTTCTTTTTTTTCATGAAGAGAATTCTGTAAAGACCGAAATAAATGGTAATCCAAAGGTGCAATATCTGGTGAAAACTGAAGATGAATGAAGACTTCACAGCCAAGCTGTAGCAATATTTGCCTGGTCACCAAAGAAACATGAAGTTTAGCATTATACTAATAGAATATTATGCCCTTTCTAGATACTTGTTGTTGATTGCTGCCACCAATCAGTCTAATTAGGAGCAGTACTTGTTTGGATCAATCGTTTGGTTCTCTGGATTGGGCTCATAGAGGACCCCCTTCTAATCACACCATATGCTCACCGTCACCTTCTTTGGATGGAGACCAGTGTTTGGTATGGTTACTCTAGAGAAATGAGAGAGGTGACATGCTAGTCAATTTCTCAGAGAGATACAGGTTAAACATAACTAATACATTCTTTCAAAAACGAGTAGGTCATAAGTGGACTTGGAGAAGCCCAAATGGTATAAAATCAAAAAACAAAATTGACTTCTTAATAACAAACAAAATCAATAACATTAAAATGTTACCATTATAAACAAAGTAGATATAGAAAGCTACCATAGAATGGTGGCGTGCAGAACTAAATTCAACTTTAAAACTGAAAGGAACAAAATGATTCTGAAGAAGAAATTCCCTAATAAGATAGAGAACATTAGCAATTTTAGAGTAGCAATCAAGAACAGATTTCAGGCTTGTGGAATAGTGACATTGACATAGAGGAAAAGAGTAAAAGCCTGACAAATATAATTACGGAAGCGGCAGTGATAGTAGGCAATACGAAGTAAACAATAATACTGGGAAATACTCTAAAGCAACATTAAAACTAATCAAAAAGAGGAGAAATATGGAGATAAAAACTAAAGAGGACTTAAACAAAAAAGCTGAACTTAGCAAATTAATAAACAAAAGAGAGAAAAACATGAAAGGGGTAATAGAGGCTATCAGAAAAGGGAAGAGTTTAAAATGCATCCGAGCCGCAGATTATACTAAAAGATAAAAATGGAAAAAAAGTAGGGACAAGTTGTCAAAAGTAACTGAAGAATACTATGAAAATGTATACGCTTGTATACTATGAATACTATGAAAATGTATACGCTTCTAAAATAGAAATACCCCAAACTGATAAGCTGATAGATACTAGTGATATCCCAGACATAACAGATGATGTAGTGTTTACCTTATGAAATATAAAAAGCTCCAGGCAAGGACAGCATAATGACAAATCTTCTAGAAGATGCTGGAGAGATCTTGCACAAAGGTCTAGCACCTCTATTCACACATGAGAGAAAGAAAAGTCCCTAATAAACTGTCTAGGAATAGTGATCCTACTCCACAAGAAAGGAGATGACCTTGACAACTACTGCCCAATTACACTAATCGAAAAGTTATTAGAATACATCAAACATTTGTAGATGTGAAAGAACACACGGCAGTCTTCAACTCGATACAAGAACAAGGTGTTAAAGAGAATTACGTACAAATCATTCAAAACATGAAAATAGCACTGCAATAATTAGACTACATAAAGATACAAACAAGATAAAGATAGCAAAAGGAGTAAGACATGTGGGATACAATATCACTT
The DNA here is from genome assembly GCA_006491835.1 of Architeuthis dux. Classification (NCBI taxonomy): domain Eukaryota; kingdom Metazoa; phylum Mollusca; class Cephalopoda; order Oegopsida; family Architeuthidae; genus Architeuthis; species Architeuthis dux. Next base: position 2,552,822 of record VCCN01000782.1, on the reverse strand, counting down.
AAACTATTTACAGCAAGCCTTGAAAGCATCTTTCGGAAAACTGATTGGGAGGGAATGGGAATAAACAGACAGAGAATACTTAAACCACTTAAGATTCGCTGATGATATTTCCATGACATCAGAAGAATTACAGAACATGTTGACTGATCTAAATAGAGAAAGTAAAAACGTAGGCTTAAAGATGAACAGAACAAAGACAAAAGTAATATATATATATATATTGTGTACAATAGGATAAGGACTATCCGACATAATGATGATGGGAAAAGACAATGTGGAGACTCGAAAATAATTTGCAAAATTATTTATTACCTAACTAGTTTCGATTGAAAAATTCAGTCTTTTTCAAAGGTGTCTTGAGAAAAACGAGGGTCTGTGTTTGAATTCTGAGTTGGTAGGTTGTTGTTTTTTTTATCAGCAGGGTAGAATTTTCTGGTGTTTGTGTAGGTGGTGAGCCTATTTGTCTTGTGTGTGTGTTTGGGATGTTGCTGTGTGGGACTGGAGAAAATTCATGAGTGATGGGATTTTTTATCAGCAGTCATGGGGGAAAGGGGGTTAGCAGTGGACTTCAGTTGACCTTAGTGGTAGTACACAAACACCAGAAAATTCTACCCTACTGATAAAAAAACAAAAACCTACCAACTCAAAATTCAAACACAGACCCTTGGATGAACTAGAACTCACTGTTTTTCTCCAGACACCTTTGATAAAGGCTGAATTTCTCAGTTGAAACATGTTAGGTAATAAATAATTTTAGCAAATTATTTCCAAGTCTCCACATTGTCTTTTTCTATCATCATCATCATTATATATAAGATAAGTATAATGACATTTATTAGTTGAGAACCTATATACTGAACTAACAAAGTCGGTTAGAGCAGTACCTGCGTATAAGGTAGCTTCCAGGATGGATGCAGGTTCGATCCCCACATAGTGTTCGTTTCTTTATTCACATTTACGATTTAGGCCACTCGTTTAGCAGTCGCTCACACCGGCGCAGGGCAAATATAGGTTCTCAACTAATAAATATCATTATACTTATCATATCCTGTCAGATATAAAATTATCCATCACTTGATTTCATATATATATGTGTGTCTGTTTCTCTGTGTGTATGCAAAAATATGAATGTATATATATATATATATATATGTGTGCATGGACCTATATTTCACGACCAGATGCCCTCTTTGTCACCTGTAACACACTTTACCCCACTCCCCATAAAAATGTTTCAAATAGAGAAATTATAAATAAATGGCAATTATCTCTGTCTTTTCCTGTTTTCTGTTCATTGGCATTTTTTCCTGGCATTCCAGAAATATCCTCATCAACTTATTCTCAGTTTCTAATAAATGCTGGCTCAAATCATGTCTGCCCATTTTTTATGACCCGTTTAACCACCTGTTATGTATTGGCTCTTTAACCTCACGGTATCCACTTACCAACTTGGCCAGCATCAAATTCTCAATGAGATCTATTATTAATCGACTCCCTTCCTTACTCTTCTATCTTACTCAGTTCAGTAAATCTCTCATCCTATTATACCGTGCAACACGATTTTTGTTCCTGGGTCATGAGTGTTATTTTCTGATTGATTATGAGTGGAAATCAAGGGAGATAATTTATAGAAACTATGAGGAAAGATCTATAATCTATCATTTTTATTAGATTTCTCGAGAACGTTGATCCAAATAACTTCGAACTCAACACTGTGCTGACTAATATATCTGGTGAATGTCAACTTTGTACTATGGACAATTGTCGAGTAATATCGGTGCACACAGAGATTTCTTGAATTGTAGCTATATTTAACTTCTCAAGGAAGTTAAATCAGAGGAATTCAGTTTGGATATCTCAAATATATGTCTTTCTCTTTGAATTAATATTCTGCTTATTTCATGCTTTGAAAAATTCTTAAGGTAGAAATGTATCAAGGTTCCAAACAGGGGTATTTTTTCTTTAGTTGTTTCTGACCCCCAGCTGGCAAGCTTAAGGCCAGGGTTGCGAGATTGGCTTTTTTAAGCGAAATTTCATGAATTTGGCTTTTTTTCAATCCTCTTGGCTTCATAATTTCAGTTTGCCCTTTTGGTCTTTACCTGGCTATTTTTCACTTGGATGGCTTTAAAATATCAGGATTTTATTGGTAAATCATAAAATATATAAATACAGAAAATCATTGCTCACTTAGAATACAGAGAGATACTAAAATTAGCTGCACCTCAACATTTTTAAAGCCTATCTCTGACCCACATTGAATAAATCTTTAATTGCATCCAATTTGTAATATATAAATACATATAACATTTTTAGCTATAAATTTAGCTGGAAATGGAAATATTTAACCGCTTTTTCACCATTTCAAAGACAATTTTAGCTATAAATAAATAATTAATAAACATTGAAAGCGTATTCGTTAATGCTGTTTTGATTGTTGAAGGCAGAAAGTTATGTGATTTGTAGTAACTGTATCGGTGATTGATAAAAAGACTTTTCATTGGAAATTAGTACTTGTGTTTTTAATCTGTGTGATATTTCAAGCAAATCAAGCGCCCTGCCCTCCTTAATCTTTAATTAATTTTGTTTCTTTTGTTAAACTTTGGGAGATAGATTGAGCTTTATATGACAGAGAGAGAAAAAAATACTGTAGTCCATTGGTCGAAAAAGGATTTTGTAGGATTTCCCAAAGTACAGCATCATTCTCTTAAGCATGTGATGTTGGTGAAGCCTTGGTGGAATTAAAAGGCAAAAAAACCTTTTAACCAAAGAGTTCCCATATGCCCATGCTTAGAAAGGACGCGATATACGAGGCATGGATGAAAAAAAAACATTACAACCAAATGTACCGTGGCCTATGTCTCCAACAAGAGGTTTTAGCCAAAAACTCCAGCTGAAGAAACATTTCTGATTTCGTACATTGTTTCTGAAAAGAGTTTTAATCAGGATTTGGTTTTTGCTTTCCTTTTTGCAGTTATGTTTAGTCTAGGGACCAATATGAAACAAGACACTGAATAGCAATGTCAGAAAGGTCAGACAGGTTTACCAAATAAACAGTAACTTCAGACAGAAACAGCAAGTGAAGGTTTCAGGTATAAATAGTGGAATGTTTTGTTTTGGCTTATCTAGACTGTACAATTAGATTTACAGTTATCTAGAGTGTTAATTAAGCTAGGTCTTGACTTGCCAGGCCAGGCCAAGCCTTTGTGGTGTGCCAAGCAGAATTTGATTTGAGAGCCCACTCACCTGTTGGACTCCCTCCTCTCAGTCCTGGTGGCTACAGGGGGTCCCTCAGCAGCCACTTAGTTTGCTTATGCCACCGCTGGCTCTGTTGACTTATCTAAATTATTCAATGTTTCAGGAGGCTAATAAAAGAGCAAGATACTTAACTTTAGCTCACATAATAGGAATCTAATTCTTGACTCATCTCAAATTTGAAGTAAAATATTTATCTTTGGCTCACATAATGGAAATAAAGGTCTTGACTCTTCTTGAATTTGAATTTTCATATTCTGTCTTCATTGTTTGTGTGTTATTTTTTTTTGTTCAATATTTTGGTCAGTTCATTCATTGGGTTTCTTCAGATGGAAATTTTATCCTGTGTCAGGTCTACTGTTGGTCTCTGAGTGTATGGCCTTGTAAGATGCCAAGAATGGCCATTGTTTCTTTTTCCTGCACATATTCCTTCACTCATTTCATTCAATTCCTTATCTTAACATACCTGCTGGGGACTTCACCTTATCTCTCAAAGGAAGCCTTTCTTCATTCAGTCTCATCTAAGGTTTAAAACTAGATTTCATCTGAAGAGTTATCTTTGTTTTTTTGTTTTCAATTTTAACTCATGAAGAGCATCGTGTCTTTTCTCAGCTCATCTCTTAAACATTACTTTTAGAAAACGTCAACCAAAACTATCAACATAGATTTCTTCGGTTTTTAAATGGGCCTGAGTGGCTATCTCTGTATTTGTCGCACATACAGGCCGCACCAATGGAGCTAGAGGGCTGAAAATTTAAACATTTACTCCTATGTCTAGAAAAAACGTTTTTTTGGGTTTTTTTTGAAAATCCTCCCTCAAAAAAGGTTTTTAGTGGGGAGTTCAATTTACAATATAAGTTTATGATCTAATTGGTCCCTTATTTTGTGCCCGGCAGCATTCACGCATGTTTTCTGAAAATTCATAATTTTTTTAATGATCACTGCCCAACTAAATGTGAGAGAAGTAACTTATTCATTGATCACCCCTTTTTTTCCAATGTTTTAATTGATCACCCCCAACGAGACATCCTGCCAAAAGACATTGGCCACTTGATGATTTCTTCTTTTTTTTATTAATTTCTTCTCCAAAGTATACCATCTCTAAAATGTGTAGACCTAGCTCAATGGTAGTTCTTTAGACTCATGCCCAAAAGATCTACGATTTAATTCTTGATATCAAGTAAAGGAGCTTTGTTTCACTCACATTACTGAAAGGCAAAACTCTAGATCAAAAAATTCTACTTTGGTTGGGCATAGGGCTAGGAACTATACTATGCCACCAACAAGCCTCCATGCCTGTATATTACATTAGTTAACTCTTAAATTCATATAAAAGATTTTTTTAATGTTATTACAAAGGGATATAACTACTGATTAAAGTTTCCTCCCTTGCACCTTTAGGTATTTTGTTATTCTATTCACAGAAGAGCTCCATCATTTGTTATTCTATTCACAAAAGAATTTACTGTTATTAGGGGCGGTATCAAACGGTTCATGAAATTAAAAGTTAATGGTAGTGAATGCCGACTTTTATCATTGACAAGTGTTAGTCTCTCAGTCCATTACTGTAGTAGTGAGTTTGATTCTTACTGGATGCTCCATACTTTTTGCTTTGTGCCATACTTAGCTTAGTAAATATTAAAAAGTGATACAATTATGTGTTGGTGTTAAAAGTGTGTGAAATGAGGAATATACAGTTAAGTGATCCTAATTATATGTGAAGCGTTTGATTTGATCCGTAATAATCCTAAGCATATCATAGGAGTCCATTATTGACAAGTCTGTGGAATTCAGAAAAACTTACAAGCAAAATCGTTAAGAAAAAACCCAGGTAAGACATTATATGACAGACTGACAAACCTGCCATAACTTTTTTTCTAATATACGAATACAATAGTCTGGTTAGTCACTCAATAGAAAAATACATAGATAGATGGCCAGCCATCCAGAATCACTTATAAACTGTAGAAGACTATGTTGACAGTTTATAATATCCTGTGTTTGTGCTTGCTAAAAGTTCAGAATCAAATTTTTTAGGAAAAGTTTGCCTACTAAACTATGGAAGAAATGGAGGTTGTGAGCCTCATGTTCTCCTATCTATTATTTATTAAGTATCTGCAAAGGTATTGGCAGACCAGCTGCCTTAGAGTTTGCAAATAAGTTTTAGAATTGAAAACTTTCTTTAACTTTTTACGGTGGAAAATCTTTGGAGTACCATGGAAATCCATTCGAGCTGAATCTTTAAAGTCCATAATCTTTCAAAAAAAAAAAAAAAAAAAAACAATCTCTAGTGTACAAAATCCTATTTTCGTTATGTGAGCCTTTCTATATATCAATACATAAGACTTTTACAGTTATAACACTGACATGCAAACTGGCCGTGATGTTTTTTCTAATATATAAATGCCCTGTATGTGTTTGTAACATCACAAACTCAAAATCTAAATTTCTTTTCTATAACGGTATCTCACATGAAGAATTAGTAAAGGAGCTCATTAGATACTGATCACTAGGGCATAGCTGGAGATTTGGGGGCCAGGGCCTTAGCTCCTTATGGGGCAACCCCTCCAACATTTAGTGGAGTGCTTCTTAACCTGGGGGCCGCAGACCCCTGAGGGTCCACAAAGGTATTACTTGGGGTCCATTGGCTTGAGTAGGCAGACCTTTCAAAGGCCTAGCTAGAGATTTGGGGGTCCCCTCCAACATTTAGTGAGATTTGTTACAAAAAACCGTTAAGAAACCTTTGTAGCAATTTGGGGGGGGGGGTCAAACCATAAATGTACTCGAATAATTGGGCATTTTAAAGATTTGGTGGCCATCTTGGACATCATCTTCAAAATTACACCTTTCCCATGGTCAGAACATGGTAGAATTATTGAGCACACTGGATACTACAAAAAAACCATTAGAAAAACTTGTCTAGGATAAGATAAATAATGAAGGAGTAACAGACATTTTAAGCATTTGGTGGCCATTTTGAAAAAAACCTACCTTTCCAGTGGGCAGACTTTGATAGACTTTTAGTACGTTATTTATTACACCATATACTACAAAAAACAGTTGAGAAACCTTTTATTGCAATTTTTAGGGGGTAAAACCATAAATGCACTCGACTATCAATGTATAATAGTAATCTCTTGTCTCAGAAATTCAGACAAAAATAACTTTAGAGATCTGCTGAATTGTGTATGAGTGGAGCATGTAGTTGATAGAAATGTTTGTTAGATCGCTTTGGTCGGTGAGTTCAAATACTAGACTCGGTGGTTTAGTCAGGGTTACTGGTATGTCGTAATAGTCAGAGCGCGAAATCATGAAGGAAACAGACCACCTCATCAGTCAGAATTTGAACATTAAGAAGGTCATGTCGAAAGGAAGTTTTCTCTTCTAAAAATGTTGAAAGTAAGCGTTTCATTCGTAAAAAATTGATGAATGTTAAAATGAGAGGAAATATTTCTTTTTGCAAAAAGATTTCTAAACACAAAAAAACAATGACAGTGTGATACTTTTTTTTTTCTTGTGAGGGATGGATTGACACTGAAGCAATTCTTTCTTTTGATGATTTAATTTGGTACTCCTTCATTGTCTGAAGGCCACTCATTGCACTTTTATCCTCCATTTTGCCAGTCTCTACATCTGCTTTGCTTTTTGTGTGTTAACTCCTCAGGCTGTTATTCTTTACTATCTAAATGCAGAAATGCCTCATAATGCTATTAAGGGCTACTTCGCTGAGGAATCCACTATCTATTCAGAGTGCTGGCGGGGTTATTCCACTTCCACTGAGGAAAATGCCAGGGCTGGATTAAACTAGTGTGGGGCCTGTAGCATATCTTATAAATGGGCTCCAAATTGAAAAAATACACATAATATCAAAACACCTACATTTATTTACTTTTAAAAGTATTATTTTTTTTTTATTTGCTATACAGCCAGATAATACGTCAAATATGTCTGACATTATAATAGTAACAGTATTACATTGCGCAGCGGCTTGACTTCAGTTTCAAAAACCTTTGTATTTATGTGTTGTATATATCAAATTCAAATAGATACTCTCCCATTAATTACTGTATTAAAATAACGGCTGCAATTAAAGGTGATAATTGAGTGATAATTGAGTGATAATTGAGTAAAATTACTGACCTTAAACACCCAGTCATTCATAAAAGTTGAGGGCAGTATAGTACTATAGTAATAGAGCAAGTGCAGAATCACTGAATCGGAACAGATGTGGAAATCGGCAAAATTGTAGGAATGGGGCAGAGGCATGCAGATAAAAATGTTCATATTTATATTAGCAGTAACATAAATTTTCTGATTTCCCTCTTTCAAAATCTAGATTAAAATGTTTAAAACTGTAATTTTAAAAACAAAATGCCATCCAAATGTTCCGTCAAAGTGATCACAGGGGTCTAGCTGGAGATTTGGGGCCATGGGGGCCTTGGCTGCTTGAGGCCCCCTCCTTCCAACATTTAGTGCAGTGGTTCCCAACCTGGGGACCGCGGATCCCCGAGGGTCCACAAAGGTATTACTGGGAATCCGCAGACAGATCTTTCAAAAGAAGCTGGTTCAAAAGCCTAGCTAGAGATTTGAGGGCCCCCTGCAACATTTAGTGAGATTTGTTATTGCATAATGCAACTGAATTGCAAAAACTTGTACACTACTTTCCGGTTAAAATACAATGAAAAATCTTTTAAAACTTTCTATTTCCGATTTTTTTTCAGGGGAAGTTTTTTAAACAAATTAAACATTGACTTTTAAAACAGTCTAATTCTACATTATAATTAATGAAATTTGTTTGTTTTTTTAATTATTATTTAGACAAAGATTTGGGCTATTTTATTTCTAGCAAAAATAAGAAAAGATTTGTAAAAAGTTTTAATTACGTTTTGAAATAGGGTGTCACGGGTTATTTCAAAAGTGCTTGTTCATCCCTAATAAATTTAATAACTGAAGAAATAAAGAAATTGTTACTGGGATCCAATTATTATTTTAATTTCCATACTTTATTTTCATTTTTGAGGATATTATTACTCATTATAATTTCAAGTAATTACACCCACTTTGGATTTCACCCAATTTTCTTCTTTTGAATGATCCAAACGGAAAATGCCATGTTGGGGGTGATCAATTAAAATATTGGAAAAAGTG
>VCCN01000782.1:2526232-2543058 GCA_006491835.1 Architeuthis dux | reverse complement strand
ATCTAGAGGTTTCTGGGCATTTTAAGATTTATTTTACTTAATTTTAGTTGTAAACTTGAAAATAAAGTTGTAACACTGCCATTGCTAGATCTTTACACCAGAAAAGAACTAGGGCATCTATGGTCTGCCTTTCCCAATGAGAATCAAACTCACTGCACTAGTGAATTACAAGACAAACTTGCTAATCCTTGCACTACAGTAGGTGCCTATTTTTACTAAGCTTAGACTCTGGTGCAAGGCTAAATGGAGGGGAAACCAGAGTTGGAAGATTGTGTTGTTCCGATCTTCAAAGTAGTGAGAGTCTGGCTGTTTTGAGAAGTCAAAATCCTGGCCTTTTACCTGGGCTCTAATATCGACCACTAGTGTCAGCGGAATATACGCAACTCTCTCAGCTACAAGGCTGGCCCCCAAGTCATTGTGTAAATGTGTGGAGTGTTAATATACATTTATCACTTCCTTACCTCTCCTATCTATGGGCTACTTCTTGTTTATTTGATAGACAACTATAGATTAACTACTCACACATTTATGTCAACTATATCTCTTTCATTCCACTTGCAAACGTGCTGTTAGGTGGGTGATATGTTACAGAGTTTGGCAAATCGGAAGAAGATTCTTTTCCTCCTCTGTGCCCTTGCCTCTTTCCTTGTTTTATTTCAGACATGACCTTTCCACAAGACAGTGTTGCCAATTTAGATGTTTTTCATCTAAACCTAGATGTTTTGGTTGCAATCTAGATGCCAGAAATTGCTATTTCGAGGATTTTTAATGAAATAAGTGATTTTTTTTATTTAATTTATAGTAATAAAATAATATTTTTAATAAAATAAGTTGACGATTAAAGTCCAATTTAATTTATTAATGATAATATATTTCCTTGATTTTAAATATATATCTGGGGAATCTAGATGTTTTTTGACTCAATTTTAGATGTAAACTTGAAAATAAAGTTTGCTACACTGCTGCCAATACTTCCGCTGACTCCCACTTGAACGCTTCACATATCATCACCAAGGCTAAAGGCAATACCTGACAGCAAACACTGCAGATGGGCATGTGTAGATTGCAAATCTGTAATAATAGAGGCCATAAAGGATTTCAAAAGACGTCAGTTTTGTCTCCTCCTCCTGCCATCTGTTGTTCTTCCTGGTTTCTTTTGTTTTTATTTACCTTTTATTATCTTCTTTTCCACTTCTCCTTTTCTTAATTCCTCATTCTTCTCTTTTCTTTTTTCTGTTCTCCCTTTTGGTCCTTTCCATCTTTTTTTTCTTCTTTCTGCTCCTCCTTTCTCTTGACTCTGTATCCTTTTCATCTTTGTTCTCATTCTTTCTTTCTTCTCCATCTTTTTTCTCTACCTCAATCTTTTGACTAATCATTCTTCTTTCACTCTGCCTTTTGTACTTTCCTTCTCCTCTTCCTCCACCTCTTTTTCCTCCCTACCTTTCACTCATCTTCCTAGTTTTCCTCTTTTTTTTTCACCTTATATACTTTTCATTCTTTCCTCCTCCTTTTCTCAAATGCTCCTGTCAATTTTGCTCTTCTTTTTCAAATCAGGACTACTAAACTCTTTTACCTTTTCATCCAGGATTGTAGCAGGAGATGTGGAGTCCCAGGAGGCTTGGCTCCTTGGGGGGCCCTTCCCTTTAACATTTAGTGCAGTGGTTCCCAGCCTGGGGACTGCGGACACCAGAGGGTCCACAAAGGTATTACTGGGGGTCCGTGGACAGACCTTCCAAAAGCCTGAGGTCTGAGAGCTTGTTGAGTAGGCAGTCCTTTCAAAAGCAGTGATATAACTAGATATTTTATTTAGGCCGGGGAGGGGGGGGGCTTGGCTCCTTGAAGTGCCCCCTCCAACATTTAGTGAGATTTATTATTGTATAATGTTAGTAGAAATGAAATTGATGAACAACTATTCGTAAAGCTTTCGTCCCACCCGCCTTCGAGGGTGATTTAAAATCGCCCACCCCCCCCAACTATTTCTTAACCCTATTTTCTCTTATCTGTTACCAATTACTTTATCTCCCATTTTTTATTACTCTCTCTTTTTGACTTTATATTTCTCACTCTCTTATTCTTTTCTTCACCTTCCTTCTTTCTTCACTGTATCTATCCTTCCTCTTCTTCTTCTTCACTCTCCTTGTATTTATTTGATTTTTTTTCTTCTTTCTCTATTTACATTTTTCTCACTTCTGTTATTTCTTTTTTAAAGAAAAGCTTGTCCAGTGTCTCAAAACTAAATAAACAAAATCATTTCTCCAGAAGAGGAAGAGAAGAATAAGAAGTCAGATGGAAGAGCCAGAATTGTCCTAATATAACCTCACTCTCCTACAGAGGAAGTCTGTTTTCTGGAGAAGAGCCTTCGAGGCTTGTTACAAGAAAATTATTCACAAGCCAATTTCAAGGACACAGCCGAGCCCATGGTTGCCGTTCTTGGCCATTTTATAGCCATATTAGACAAATCTGGCCTTTTTTAAAAGCATTTGGCCATATATAACTTTTTGGGCATCTTCACGTTGTTGGAGTAGTATTTTTAATAAATTCTAATTTTTGGCATCTACTTCAGTATTGCAATGTTTTATAAACAATCATTATGATTCATTTTTTTTATAACATTTTATTTTAGTGTGAAAAAAAGTATACAATTTGTATATACAAGCACACATCATAACAATCATGTTTACACAATATGTAGTGCCTTAAACCTTTGCAGTGATGTAATAAACATCATAATTCTTCTTAAAATCATTTGCATCTGTTGATAGCACTACATATTCCAGTAATCTATTCCAAAGTCCTACCACTCTATTGCTAAAAAAGAATTTTCTGATATTCAATCTACTTCTACCGTATATGTGTGACCTCTCAGTCCCTTGTACCCCCTTTTAGAAAAAAATACACCAGGGTTCATTACTTCTAAACCATGCATAATCCTGAACATTTCTATTAGTTTATTACTATTCATCTTCATCTTAAATTCAGTTGCTTTTTTAAAAGAAATTTTTTTATTGCAACTTTAATACTTAGGCTGTGACAATATAATCCAGATGAAGGTAAATAGTAGTATTAATTTACAATACTTTAACATTTAATAAAAATAAAAAATTAGAATTGCTTTTATAAACATTTTTTGAATTTGGCCATATTTGGCCATTTTGTGACGTTTTTAGCCATGAACATTTCGAACTGTCTGGCCACCCTGGCCTATCTTGCTAATATGCACAAGGGAGCTTTGATTCTCATGAATAAAGTAAATCTTTCGGCTTCTCCAAATCAGACTGCATTACAGGACATGCTTGATCAAACACAGACATTGTCTTGAGGTAATTCTCAGAAAATTCATAGATAAACAATTATTGCTCATTTGTATTTAGATGCATCCATGCAAGACACTTTTCGGTTGGTCATTCGTCAGTCCCTAATATGCTAAATACCAGTTTTCTCGGCCGTATCATGTTGGATTGATATGAAACTTGGTCCAGACATTCAGTGAACCATCTTCCTCTTCCTGCTACTAATAGTTTATATTTTCATATATAGAAACTGCGTTGATGATGTATGTTGCGTGCATGCAACGACACTTGCTCGTTGCGAAAATTCACCAAGTAAAAACAAGTAGCACACACATCATAGTGGAACAAATCCTCGCAAGGTACTCTTTTTGTCAGACACCGCCTCTGTTGTTCGTTGACTACCAAAGTCTCTCTTCCAACTCTTTCTTCATCTCTTAACGCCTAGCTGGTCTCAAATAATTTTGCTGCTACTGATCAGGTGTGGCTTTTATAACCCATTAGCCGACATCTGGGTGACTGAATGCTAGCAACTTCAAACATCCGGGCGACAAAGCCATGGCCGTTCCTTTATAGTCGTCAACATTTTACTCTTCCGGCTTTTCATGCACAGGGCACACGCAATACATAGTCTCCAAGGAAGTTGGGTAAGTGGATTATCAGTATCTCCACTACAGAAACATAAGTCACTAATTGTTATAGTCCCTAATTATTTGGTATCACTAAGAAGTCCCTTGCTAAAAGGTTTGTCACTAATTGTGGGTTGCTAGTAATTGAGGTAACCACATGGACAGATATGGACGTAAGGATGGTGGATGCATCATTGAACTTATGGTTCTTGTTTTTCTAACAATATTCCAAGATATTTATGAGACTGGTTACTTCTGCCAACAAAGTTGGACAGGGGTTATGTATTCACCCATGTTTGTAAACAATATCCTCAAAAATTCTCAATGATTTTCAATAATATTTTGTGGAAGTGTGGGCTGTGGGCCAAGGAATAATTGATTAAATTTTGGGGCATATCCGGGAATTTCTTTACCATTTATTTAACATTGCGAGATAGGACAATTTTTCGGTTTTTCAGATGTACTGACAAAGTAATGACAAAGTTACTCAGTCTAAGGGAAGAAATCAAGTGTTGAAATGAATCAAGGTTCAAAGTGGTGTCTCTGATGAATAATTACTACAAGCTTTTGTCACATAGTCTGGGATCTGTAACCTGATTGTTCAGTTTTTAGTAATAATGGCATTGGCGGAGATATGCGCTCTCTGAGTGCTTTCTAGTTTATATAATAGGATTGACTTTTTCTTTACTTTTAAATTAAACCTTCCTTTGTTTTCTTCGGCTGAATATTTTATGATTAGTTCCACTCTGGGAAGTGATTATACCTTAGTCCTGGGTAGGGCCTCTGAGAGGGAGGTGCAGAAGGTGCATCACCCTAGGGCCCAGGGAGCCCAAGAGTCTTTTGGGTAAAGCTACCATAGTAGATGAAAATGTATGTGTATGGCCCGAAAACAGCTGTGCACCACCTTATAAAATTCCTCTCTATTGCACTTAAAATGGGGAAATCGGGGAATTTCCGGATATACGATTTTTAGAGCAAAATATATACAATGTATATGATAATTGTTATGAGCTAAATTAAAAAATAAAATAAATTAAATTAAATATGATAAATTTTTTTAATATCTAAGACTTGTCAATTTAGCTCAGTTAGTAAGACACTAGCCTAGCAATCACTTCAAACAACAATAGGGAAAACAGGGATTTTACATATCGGTTTACACCCCAAATTTTGGTGAGGATTGTTGTTCTTGTTAAAGGAGGAAAGTAAAGTTAACTCCTTACTTTGTTTTGGAATTTGACAAAACTATGTTGTAACATGCAACAGTCTTAAGTTGTCTACATCTCTTAGCTGAAGCATTGTCATTATTCATTTTTGACTAATATTTCTTTCCTACTTATTTTGTTGCTTTTTATCCCAACTTCAGGTTGTTTTTACATTCTACAACTATTAAGTCAGCAACATACATGGATCAGAAATAAAGAATAAGATATTTATCTTGCTCTTTGTCCTTGTTATACACTTATACAATAAAGTCAAGTGATAACGTGGTTCGTTTTATAACATGGGTAGATGGTTCACCCCAAAAGAGCTAGATCCATAATAGCTAAATTGATCACCCGGGTTATCACAGGGGATGACTATCTGGTTAATGTAAAGCTCACCCTGTACATTTTTAATTTTGTTTCTTTATATAATCTTTAGTAATTATTAGTATCTTAGTAAATGTACATTTTCCTACACAAATTCAATTCTCTAATAATAAATCATTGGTATACTTTAGAGATGTTCACTGGCTAAGAACAATGAGAAGAGTTAATCTCTTCTTGCGGGTGTTAGTATTCTTCCTTTTCTTCAGCACCAAGTGGAAACCATTGTGTGCCAACAGACTGTAAAATATTATAACACACTGAGAGGTCCAATGCTGAGTGTCTCTACAAATGGAACACAATAGCTAGTCCCAATGCATTCTATACACAGCCGCAGGACTAAAAGACTGCCATATTGCAATTAAAGACCAATTTATCCAGTACGAGACAAGACAGGTAGGGCTTAATAATTTATCAACATGCAAAGGTCATTGGTGAAGTCAGTTCATAAATTTCACCAGATTGTCACCTTGCAACCCCAAATTATAGGAAAAGATTGCACACTAAAGTATGGTGCTGATTTTCAAGAGAAAATGGAGGTTGTCAGCCTCGTGTCCTCCAATCTATTATTTATTAAGTATCTGTAAATGTAGCGGCAGACCAGCTGCCTTAGAGTTTTCAATTCTGAAATTTATTTGTAAACACTTTCTTTAACTTTTTCGAAGTACCACTGAATATGTGAAGTCCACAATTTAAAAGAAGAAAAAAAACATTCTCCAGTGTACAAAATCTTCTTTATGCATCAATCTGTAGAAAGGCTTTTAAGACTTTTACAAAGTTATAACACTATGCAAACTGGCCTTGATTTTTTTCCTAATATATAAATGCAATGTTCTGTGTAAATCTTTTGTAAGTGTTTGTATCTTCATAAGCTGAAAATTAAAATTTTTTTTTTCTTTTTGTATTTTTATGGAATTTCACATGAATACTTAGTAAATTAATTTCAGTGTTTTTAAACTCTTTCCTTCCCTTTCATGCAATGGAATATACAAGATATGTCTGGAAAGTATCCTGCCATTTAATATTGAATAAAAAGTAGCCTACCTAGGGCAATGGTGCTTTAGTCCTCTTCAAAGTACTCCCTTTGAGACCTCACACACTTATCCCAGCTGTTTAAAAAGATTTTCAGCAAATATGTATCTAAATTAATATTGTTAATTTTATAAGAATCTGAGTAGATTACACACATGTAGGTAGTGTTGTAAATATTATATTACTATATATTACTTAATACTTATACAGATGAGGATCTGATGAGGATTGAACCCTGATGGGCCCTGACTATTGTTTTCCTAAAATACACCTTGAAAATTGACCCAATGTCAAATATTACACCATTTGTAAACCAACATCTAATTATTGTTTTTAGAAAAGCACATTGTTCAACGACGACAAGAAGTCATGTGCAGTAAGACCAAAAAAAAATATGTTATGGACTAGCTCTATTATGTGAGTCACCAGGTAATGGTGATTTATTCTTTTTGAAGAAACAAACTACTTTATTAAAAAAAAAAAAAGAGCTGAAAAAGGTGACAGTTTGAAAGTTAAAGAAGAAAGTTAAAATATTTCTTTTTGTAAAAGGTGAAATTTTACCTTTGTATCTCGGACAAACGTTAGATGGAGGATAGCAACATGCAGGAAATTTTAGTAGTCTGTCTTGTAAGGTTGGTATAATGACAGATATTAACAGATTAAAAATGCAAACAGAAGACGTACTCACAGAGATCCTTTATTCATATATATTTACAATGACTGCAGTCAACGACACACACGTGTGTGTCCTCTCCAATCTCCTAAAAACAATATGGCTGCTCGTTCACTGGAACATAACACAGCGCCCCCTTACCGGAAGTTGATAAGCAGTCTCCTACCTAAGGGGAATAATTCAAAATATTTAACATGGCTGATTTGATGGTTGATTGTTAAGTTTTTAGCATTGACTGGTGCTAGTTGATTGATGAGTGGAATGGGGGAGGGGGGCAGTTTTGAAGAGGTTTATGTATGAATTGATGTTCATTATCATATTGTTATGTCTTGTCTCTCATGATTGGTTACTGGTTGTAAACTCTAAAAAATACACCCTTTTGACAGTGCTACACAGGGTTGGCCTTTTCTGGTCCATGAACTTTTTGGTTTTGCCATATTTAAATTTTTAGCTATTTTGACTTCTTGCAGTAGTATTTTAAATAAATTCTTTTTTTTTGCAATGTTTTATAAACAATCATTATCATTACTTTTTTAATACTACTATTCACTGTAATCTTAATTTTTCAATTGCTTTTTATAATCGCAATTTTAATACTCAGGCCGTCACTGTAAATTTGCAATACAAAAAGCAACTGAAAAGTTAAGATGAAGGTAAATTATTAATTCTTTTTTTAAATTAATACTTATTATTTACAATATTTCATCTAATAAAAATAAAATTGTTTACAAAAGCGTGTTTTTGACCATAGCCTTAGTGGAGTCAGATTCGCTACCATATTTGTAACCACTTAAATGCATAAATTTCTTCTGATATTAATTCTTTTTTACTTTCTTTTCAGGATACGGCCATAGTACTCCACAGACTGTTGGCGGGAAAATTTTCTGCATGTTTTATGCTCTAGTTGGAATCCCTCTCTGCATCGTCATGTTTCAAAGCGTCGGAGAACGTCTCAACACTTTTGTGACTTTCTTACTAAAGCAGATGAAAAAATGTTTAAAAATGAAAAACTCGGACGTGTCCCAAACGAACCTAATTTTGGTTGCCATGAACCTCTCAGTCATCGTTCTGACGGCAGGTGCGGCAGCATTTAACTATTATGAAAAATGGGAGTATATAAACTCTTTTTACTACTGTTTTATTACTTTAACAACAATAGGCTTCGGCGACTATGTGGCACTACAAAAAAACGGTGCCTTGCAAAAACAGCCGCAGTACGTTGTTTTTAGTCTCATTTTTATCCTGTTTGGTCTTGCAGTAATATCTGCGGCCATGAATTTACTTGTTCTCCGGTTCCTAACAATGAACACAGAAGATGAACGTCGAGAAGAGTTGGAAGCGGCTGCCGCGGCCCAGGGTGCTGTACGCCTGGACGGCGACATCATAACAGCCAATGGGAGTGTAGTATCAGGGGCTCAAGAAAGTCCTGAATTTAATGATCTAACTAGTGTTTGCTCTTGTTCCTGTTATAATTTAAGAAGTCATAAGGAAAAGCCGAGGTATAAAGTAACACGTGCCCCCGGCCGTATTTCACACCTTTTACCAATGCAGTCTGTAGCGAATCGGTCAAGAGAGAACTCGCACACCGACTTAGAAGACACAAACTCGTTTTTACAACACCACCTTCTAAACAGGAAACGTGCCTCCATTTGAAAACTCAAATTAAAAAGTATATATATATAATATATACATATACATATATTGAAATTAATCCATTTATTTAAGAAAAAAAAAAATAATAAAAGTTCGGTTTTTATGTCTCACATTGGAGCTACGCAAGACTATTACAAGTGAAGGAGAAAACGGAAAATAACTAAAAAAAAAAAAAAAAAAAAAAAAAAAACAAAAAAAAAAAATCTTTTAAATAATTTCAAGGGGGAAAGTTACATTTTTGCATCAAACATGATTTTTAACCAGATCACAAGATGCAAAGAGTTTTTGCCAGCATCGGAAAGTTTTTATCCCCATGTTCCCATTTCCCATCCCCTCCGACCGGTGAATGAATTTTCACTAGAGATTGATTGTTTTGTTGAGTCTGCGTGTGTCGCTTTGTGTGGGTTGATTATGAGAAAAAAATACACTGTGTCCTTTGAATTTGTGCCCTACCGCCATTGGATAAAAAGAAAAGCAGATGATTGTGCGGCCTCGTTTTGTTACGTACCAGTCTGTAAGTGGAGGATTTAAATCAAAGAAATTTGAGATGAAACAAGGCGCGCATCTTATGCTGGTTTCCCTTTGCAAGGTCAACATCCCCTACCTCGAAACTGGTGCTCCCACTCTGTAAAAAAACTCCTGGAAAATTGTTGCAAAACTGAATAATGGACTTCAAAAACTGATAAAGGAATAAAAAAAGAACGACCGACATTCAAGACGTGTCTTTCTAAAGACAATTTTTTGAACGGAATATTATTCCTAACAGAAAAACAGCCAAGCATTTAAAAATTGGCCACATACACTAAATTAAGAGAAAAAAAAAATACTACCGTTAAATTTGGTGCCTGGAAAAATGTTTAATTGTCGAGACAGAGAATGGCACGTTTTTAAATTAATTAATCATAAAAAGGTTGAATTAATAAAGTTTTAAATTAAAAAGAAAAAAAAATTTATTGAAAATAAATTTGGCATTTGTGAAGCTGAAAAAAAAAAAAAAAAAAAAAAAAAAAAAAAAAACTTTGAAAAATGTGGATTGTTACTCCCTTCCTCTACCAACCCCACCAAAAAAAAAAACAAAAAAAAAAACAGAAAGAAAAGAAAGCTATTTTCTGAAAGTGGCCGAAAGTCAGTCTTTGGAGGGGAGAAATGGCACAGATAAAGTATAGGAGAAGGAACAAAATAAATCTTTGGAAAAAAAAAAGAAGAAAAGGTGAAGGAATATATGAAAGTGAGAATGATTGAGAAAAGAGTTGGGGGTAAGTGGGAGCATGAAGGAATGAAATGATTATGGACCGAAAAAGAAAAGAAAGAAAAGAAAAAAAACTAAAAATGAATCTAAAACAATTTATAAATGACAAGCAAAGCGACAAAAAACAAAAAAAGAACAATAAACAAACAAACAAACAAACAAAAACCTTGGTTGATTTCCCCTGTACCCCCTGACCCGCTTTTTAGGATTTTGACGAAACGTGAAAAATATTTTGCTATACATGTGTCCAAGATGTTAAAAATATAAAAAATTTAATTGTTATCGAACGTCTGAACGTTCGAAAAACAGAAATAGTTGCAGCGAATTGTATCAATTCAGGTAAAAACAAAACAAAGAACAAATAATGGATTAAGAAAAATAATAAATTTGAAAATAATGAACATCATGAATATAAGTTGATCATTGCACCCAGACAATTGCAAGCAGGCAGTGGTTGGCCCAAAAGCCTGACCACAGAAATGTCATTCACATTATTGATGGACATTGAGGGCATGATGATAAGTCATCATTATGACCACAATATGTAATATAATTTCCAGAATCTTCTTTATTTCTTCTCTCTGATGATAACTGTTTTCTTTTTATTATTTGTTTTGTTCCCTGACCCCCCCATTCTATTTTAAGTCTTTTTTTGTGTGGGGATGGATTGTATTTATTATTTTGAGGGGAGAGAGAATGAGTAATGAAGAAAATAAATGTGAGTAAGAATGGAAAACACAAAATAAAATGGAAGAGCCTTTTGTAATTTTTTCTTTTTGGCTTCCAATTTTTGAGATTTCCCAACCCAGCCCCACCCCTACCCCTTTCTTTTTCTTTTTTTCTAACTCCTCATATTTAAAATTTGCTTCTAAAAAATATAAAACAAAAAAATAAAAACACATCCAAAAACAGAAAGAGATAAATAAATTTTAAAGAATATCATCCTTTGTATATTTGAGGAGTTTTTATTATTATTATTATTATTATTATTAATTATTAATTATTATCTTACCTCTCTAACTGCAGACCCTTTTAATGAAACCCTTTTAAAAACCTGTGATATTTCAATGAGAAAGAGATAATAAAATAATATTATTAACATAAATGAACACTTACTTGCAACAGAACTCACAAATGATGGCAGTGAGAATTATGATGCTGCCTCAGAACTCATAAGTAGACGTGGAGGTAGGAAATTATTTTTTCTGGTCATAACGTCACATGACCCGGAGTGAGTGTGTAGAGGTTTGAAGATAGTCATTCAGACACACACGCGCGCACACACACTTAGTAATTACTCACTCTCAAGCAAGCATACATATTTCTCCTTTTATAAAGCATAGTGTACACATCTGTACACACAACTCTTTATGCACGCACATACATATATAAACACAGGTTCCCCCCCGCAATTCAAAAGTTGAGCGTTCCTATAAAAAGGGGTAGGACGATTGTACTGCGCCAATATTTCAATTGGGGAAGGTCTACTTGCCTTGAAAATTGGCATTTGAAATCCTTGCTTTTACCTGTGCTCGATCACAGGTTTCTAGCACTGGAGGGAAATATGCAACTACCTCAGTCACGAGGCAGGCTGTCATTGTAAATATTGATCAAGCTAACATTAATCTGGCACAGAGCCACCAATCTAAGACACTTAGTGAGGATCGGACTCACTACAGTAGTAAAAATGGTCTGCAAGACTAGCTTGTTAATTACTCCACAGCAAGGTGCCCGATGACTACCAATCTCTTCAGACAGGTTCCCTCCGCTATCCAAAGGTAGAGCATTAGAATAGAGAAACCTTCCATAAGCCAAAATGGTGTAAAGTGAAAAAGCAATCATCACTAATTTATATGTGAAACATGGTGATGATGGTATGATGAGTTGTCAGAGGTTGGGATGGTGGGAGGTACAAGAGACTGGGTTGTAAGAGAGAGAGAGAGAGAGGAAGAGGACGCATGCTGCCTCTATAATGGCTTGCTTAAAAACAAACACTGAATGCTATTTTAGCAAAAAAGTGTTGTAAAGCAAACTTTCGAAGAGCGGGGGATAACCTGTATACAGCAATACCTTGATTAGATTTTTTATGTAGTACGGTTAAGGTATTGCTGTACAAATTAATGTAACTAAGTATAAGCTGAAAACAACAAAAACAAATTAAATTACAATGTTGAACAGTGCGGACAATTTTGGAATGAATTAACTGCACTAATCAAGGTATATCTGTATATAATCCTCATCTATTTACAAAATAAAGCACATGTTTGGAGTTCTTAAGATCACGATCACTCTGAGCCAATTACTCTAGAAATACTTAGTCTAACCACACACACGCAATATATATAGGGCAAGAGAAAGAGATAAGGATATATGCTTATTTATAAATGTACATGTCACAACATCCTCAAAAAGATCCACACATATACAAATACATTCATATACATATATGAATGTGTATAAACGCATCATAAGTTAAATACATAACTGAGATTTAACAAAGATGTAAACATATATACATAATAATTTGTAATAATATGGATGTATTTAAAACACTCCCACACACACATATATATATATAGTTATTATTTTTGAGGGTTGAGTTATCTATGAGTGAAGAGTGCTCAATATCAGGAATAGAGCATATGTAGATAAGTATACACAGAAAATTCAGTGCTTCATGGTGACTCCAAATTTCATGCCAGACCATCCGCTACTCCCAATATATAGGGTGTTCAAAGTCATGTGAAGCACTGAATTTTCTGTGATATATGCCTAAGCTCTCATTCATATGGAAAGAATTGATTAAGTTCCTACATATTCAAAAATAAAGAGATTAGTGCTGCAAGGACTTTAATTATCAAGCAGTAAGTACATTTTTGTACTTGTAAAATCTGCAGTAGCCAAAGTGAGAAAATGTCATAATAGGTATTCAAGAGATCCATACAACATTGTAGCTATTTATATATGAGAAGATGCAGACCCAAAGACATATTGGCACTAATGCAAAAACCAAAAGTATAATAACCTTTTTTCCTTCATACACAAGTCACTAGGGACAAGCTTACCTCTGCCACCTGCAGTCACTTTTTTTTATCATCTCATAACCGAGTGCAGGGTCGTTGGAGCCCCACAGAGGATTCCATCATTGGTGTATCAAGGATGGGATAGCCTGATGGAACTCATCCCTCTTCAGACTGGTTTGGAATCAGAGTTGTCCGTCTCCTAAACTGGTTGCCAACCATAGCTGGAGACCCCAGTTTGCCCTACTATTTACCCATAGGAGAAGAGATGGATTCATGCCTTTCCTAAGGGCATTAGTGTGAAGTGAACACAAACTGCCTCAGCTGGAATTTGAACTCAACTCGACGATTTCATTCTCCTTGCTGTTAACCGTTTGGCCACTCCACACCTCCAGTCATTAATCTTTTCCAAATTTCATTGTATGCATGCCCGCCCCTCCAGATGATTGATGCTATACAATCTTCCAAAAACTTATGGCCTTATACTAAAATTGGTAGAGCCAAGTTTACAAGAATCTAAATATTAACCCAAATGTAAGTTATATGAACACAAATCTACATACTTTAAGTGTATGCAAGCATACACCCACATACAAATACACACACGCAGAGAAGCCAGACTTAGGACTAGACCCATACACACAGATCTCGAAAGACGTATCTTCAGCCACTTTCAGTTATTTTTTTGAGTTGTATTTCTATTGATACCTTTTTTTTTTAATTTTTTATTCTTTTTTTTTTAAATCGGAGTTTGTTTTGATTTTTTTCCATTTGTTTATTTTTGAGTTTACAAAAAAAAAAATGTCTTGTTTTTCTTCTTTTTTTTTCAACTTTTTGCTGTTGTTTTTGTTTGTTTCTTTGTACTCTTTTGTGTAAGCAAAATGATTTCTACTAATAAAAACCAGGGAATTCATATTAAAAAATAAAAAAAAGTGAAAAAAACATAATCTTTCTTCGTGTGTGAGTCTTTTTAACAGCGAATAGAGCAAAACTATGTTTATTATAAAACAAATTCAATGAATAAGATAGAAAATTTTAAAAAATGTAAACATCTAACACTGAACTGACCTAAAGATTATCATTACCCAATTTTTACCATTTTTGGTTGGTTTCTGTCAGAAAAATCACCAACTTGGAATTGCTTCATAAATCAGGAAATGGTTTAACCAAGTGTGTAATACAGCATATCCATATAACTAAGTTGATAAATTAATGAATTTGTAAAAAGATCAAATACAGTAAAATTCAACTCTTAAATGCATGGACCACTTGTATTGCCAGTAAATAATGGAACTCTTCTGTGAATTGAATAGGAAAAAAAAATCACCTTATGGTCAAAGGGGATAATTTCAGAAGTTATTTCCCTTGATAATAAGTTGTTTTTATGAATTTAAGAGTTAAATGACTTCCACCAATATGCTCTCCATGAGACTTGTTTTATCTTCTCATTTGGTCAAGAGAGCAAGATTTTATTCTCTTTTGGTGGCTTTTCAAAGTGACATCATTTTCTTAACAAGTTTACTGCTACATTGGATAGTACAACCACCAGCACAACAAAATAAGCACATCCTCTGCTCAGTGCCACAAGGCAGAAATTGAGTCTAGTGCATTGTCGTAGCTATTTATATTGCCTTGAATAAAACCGTGGAATGGACACACATGTATGTCAGAGGCAGTATTGCAACATGCCACAAAACACACAATGGCTTTGTGTGGCAGTGAATTTGTTAATTAACCTGTGATTGCTTCAGTCAAAGAACTAGGTTAGCTTAAACAGGAAAGGACAAGTGATTACAGCAACGAACCAATCAAAACTGTCAACATAGGTATCTTCAGTTTTTAAGAGGGTCTGGCTGGCTATTGCCCGTACATGCCACACCAATGGAGCTAGAGGGCTGATAAATTAAACATTTACTCCTTATGTATACCATATGTGAATGCAATTTAGCCGGGTAGTCCTATGTATCAATCACTCCGAGGATATTTCAAGCAAGTTCACCATTTGTTAAGGAGATGATTTTGTTGGTCTCATCTATATTGTTGTACATAGACAGATTTTAATATTGTGGTCCAATATATTTTATTCTGTGAACTCTTGGTGTTCATAAGTGATTGCATATTTTGACTGGTTTCATGGCCGAGACAGTTGCATTTTTGCCTCCGATGGTTCTAGGACAACTGCCCCCTAGATAATTGCCCCCCTTGACAATAGCATAGCAACTGTAAAGCCAAAGTTAAAGTTTGTGGAAATGAAGTAGTTGGCCATGTAAATGATTACACTTGTGGGGAAATTGTCCAGGGGGCAATTGTCAAGAGTTATTTAGGCGGGTGGGAAGTTATCCAGGGGGCAATTGTCCTGATACAGCCAGAGGTTCATTTTCAAGCCCAGGTAATAACATTTTTAAAAAGAAAAATTTTAAAAAAGAAAAAGAAAAAGAAAAAAAAAATAGGCCAGGTCTTCCCTGTTCGGAAAAGTTTAGAAATATCCAGGATTTTGAATGCTGATTTTCAAGGTAAGCTGACCCATCCTACATGAAAAATTGGCACAACACAATCTTTATAACACTTTTCCATCCACATTCAGCCATGAGACAGACTAAGTCCAGCTTACTAAACAACTTGAAATGACTGCTTAGTTGGGAAAGTGCAAACTGATCAAAAGGTATCAATTTTGCTCTACTGCCCTTGGGAAAGGCATGACCCCACCCTGTTCTCTGCACATCAGTCATATCACTGGTTTTCCACAGAGAAAAGGATGACCCAATTTACTGTCCCATAATTACCCACCTTGGCGATAGCCACTAAATGGCTACTATATCCATTGTCAGTCTTGGAGTGAGAAGGCCATTACTATTGTTTCTTGTAGTCATTTGTTTCTACTAGAACCTGCATGTTCCACCAAGTAATCCTCATAGCTAAAAATCAGATGCCAACATTAAAAGATTATCTGAGAGTTACACTTTGAGCTCTAGTCCTTGTTGATTGAACAAGGTTATGCTATAAGATCTAAATGAGCATCCACTTAAGAATTTCAGGTACTGAAAGTGAAGTTGTTTTAAATCTGGTAAAAAGGAATGGGTTTTTAGTTAGTTACCTTAGTAAGTACTACTAAAATCAAAAAGATCTTTATGGTAAACATACAATGGTCATCCAAAAAGAGTCAAGTATTATTAAATAGACAGAAGTTGAAATTTTAAATATAATCTTATATAAAAGCCAATGTCACTTTCTTGGTTTGTCTGCCCAGTCACGTTAAACCAAGCCGGTATATAAAATTAACCAAGCCCCACCGGAGACCGAGCTTGTGGTTATCAGGTTGGTAGACCAGCAGCAAACCCACTAGGTCATGGCAATCGAATGAGTAGGAAAATAAAGTGCCCTTATTGTTGAGTTTGTAATAAAAATTCAAAATTAGTTTTCTTTGTTTCAATTGAGTTTAAGGTAATAAAAAGAAATATAAGTAACTATTTTGAATAATTACAAACATTGAAGAAAAAACTCTTTACTTATTAGCAAACTTTTTAAAACTGTTTCCACCAATTTTGCATCTTTATGATTTTTATTTTTTAAACATTGTTTCAAAAAACATTCTTTTTTGTGGCTGGATTTTTAAAACATTGTTTTAAAAATAAAAATACAACATTTTCGGGGCTATGATTTTTTTGTTTTGACTTTGTGAAACAATCGCCGAAAA
>VCCN01000782.1:2505941-2518563 GCA_006491835.1 Architeuthis dux | reverse complement strand
CGGGGGAGTGGGTGGGAGGAAGGAGATAGGCTCGAAAATTCATGGGTGGAAACTTTCGAAAACTCTGCAAAATCCGTTCGAAAATTCTTAATTGTTCGAAATTGGAAAAATTACTGAGAATTGCCGAAAATCAGTGATAATTGCCAGAGATTTGCGATAATTGCCGTGATTTGCACGAAATTGCCGGAAATTGGCGAAAATAGCTGAAAATAGCTGAGAAATGTCAGAAATTACCGAGAATCTCCAAAAATTACATACGAAAATATACATGAAATCAATGATTTGACAAAGTCCGAACAGGATAGATTGACAGAGCTACCGTGTGAGGATTCCTTAAAAGATTTCAAACAATTGAGTCTTCTTGATTTTTGGTTATTACCAAGAAATACTTATCAGATAAAAGCCCTTATGAAATTACTTCCTTTTTGTACAACTTTTGTGAGTGGGATTTCTCCATGTTGCTGTATATTAAAAATAAACAACGAAACTGATTGAATGTTAAACATGACTTGAGAATTAACATATTAGATGTTGAACCTGGCATTGCGAATCTTGTGACAGAGAAACATCATCCATTCCACTACTATTGAAAAAACAGTGTACACAGACCTGATAGGATTCGAATAAATGTAATTTAAAATCAAAGTTATTTTTAAAAGGTCAAAAGTTGCTTATTATTTTAGTTCATTAATTACTTTCTAAAAGCTAAATGCTAAAGATAGCGCTCTGTCGGCTGGTATTCTGGTACATTTTGAAAACCACTGATGGTGGAAGTTTCTACAATATCATTGCAGTTATGCATATTAAGTTCATGAAACCACAGCTAAAATGGATGGCCTTGTATCAAAATTGGGGTAAACCATTTAATATCTGCAGCACTAAATTTGGGGATGGAGGTGCATATGGCCCTAGCACATTTGAAGGGGGCCATAGACTGAAAACTGTGAGAAAGGGAGCCCCAAGAATATGCAAGAAAGATTTAATGACCTGTTAAACTTCATTATACTGGATTGGATTTTGAATCAATTTAAAGTACAACCAGAGGCGTAGCTGAGTGTGGGTGCGATTTGAAATCGCCACCCGGGCCTCCAATGGAGCGGGCCCCAAAAAGCTTTATAGTTCACCTACTGCATTACTACTAACGTTATACAATAACAAATCTCACTAAATGTTGGAGGGGGCTCCTCAAGGAGTCAAGCCCACCTCAAATAAACCCCTTGTAATTGACAGTGAAACTCTTCAATGACCAGCATAAAAAATAGTGGAAAACTTTTAAAATTTCATCAAATGGTGATAATTTCAATCAAAGGTTATTTCCCTTGAAATTGACATTTCTATTTTCTTAACATTAGGATGCAACCATTTCTAGTCAGTTGATCCTCACTGGGTGCACCATTGTGACCTTGTGCCAGACTAACCAGAGCTTTATGAATATCAAATAAATAATAAGCCTCATTACAATGAATTACCATCGAGACATTCACGAAGGCAATCAAGAGCGGCACATATCATTACAGTTAATCCATGAACCTAATCAATGCAATTGTCTGAAAGTTAATAGGAAAATCATAGTTCTTTAAAAAAAATAGTAAAAAGAAAAGAAAAGAAAAGAAAAAAATGGAAAAAGAAAGGAAATTAGAAAGCACTCAGAGAGCGCATACACTGCCGTACACAAACTCAATCGGGAGCAAATTCCAGTATCCGCCCCAAAATTCAATCACTTCTTTCTGAGCCCATAGCCCAACCTTCCACAAAATTTCATCAAAATTAATTGAGAACTTTTGGAGATGTTGTGTGGGCAGATATGAGTAAATACACAATTGTCTGGGAAAGAAAAAAAATGGAACCATATCTCAATCAAAAACAAATTCCTGGATTCGCCCCAAAATTTAATCATTTCTTACCCCATTGTCCACCCCTATGCGAAATTTCGTTAAAATTCATTGAGTATTTTTTGGAGATATCGTGTGGATAGACAGACAGGTGGAAAGATGGAGACGAACGAATACATATGCCTCTTCCACTTCGTTAGCGGAGGTAGAAAAGAAAAATCATCCTCTTCAAAAATCACCTTTTAGTTTAGTCTGTTTATTCTTCATAAACAAATCAAAACTTTCTTTATGTTTCTTCATGATCTTCACTAATGCTATGTTCACTTGCAGCTTAAAAGTGTCAGAGTAAATTTAGAATAGACGCACAGTTCTGTCAGTGCACATTACTCTTGCTGTCTTAGCCTGAAGCCCAGAGCCAGACCAGAATATAAACTGACCATGAAGGCCAGAGATTAGAAAACCAAGAAGAAAAGGAAACAATTATAATAGGGAAAAAAATAGCAAATCTATCAAGATCCAGAGAAATCTGAACGTTATAGATAACGTAAGTCATTTAGCCCAGAGAAAATTTCAACATCATGGAGGGAAAGTTTTTTTCCTGGATTCTGGTTAGTGTTGCCAATGTAGATATTTATTTTTCAGTTTTTTGAATTGGGAAGTCACTCCCAAATAGAAAGATTAACAAAAAACTAGGACAGTGTCCGTTCAAAAGGTGCATGTCTGGAAGGGGCCGGACTTCATGGTGTGTGGAGCAGCCTGTCATAATTGTCATGTAATATGATTTTCTGTTGTACGAAACTACAGCTTCGAAGTATTTCGGTGACTTCTCTTCAGTATTGCCAATTTAGATATTTTATATTTAGATCATTCTAAAGAGCGGAAGTCAAGGGAGATAATGTATAGAAACTATGAAGAAAGATCTATAATCTTCAATTTTTGTAATTAGATTTCTAGAGAACCACTGATTCAAACAACTTCAAATTGGACACTGCACTGCCTTGTGTGCTGACTAATGTATCTGGCAAATGTCAACTTCGTACAATTCAGTTGTTGAGTAATCGCGGTGCACACACACACACTTCTTCAATTGTAGTTAGATTAGGGAACGCCCGTTCAAAAGGTGTATGTTTCGAAGTGGCTGGACTTTATGATGTGTGGAGCAGCCTGCCATAATTGTCATGTAAAATAATCTTCCGTCACTCGTACAAAACTACGGCTTCGAAGTATTTCGGTTACTTAATAACATAATGAAACTCTGTTCTATGTTCTATGTTTATGATACCGAGAAAATATACTCTTATCTACCATTAGGTCATCTAATTATAATTTAATTTAATCTCGTTCTATAGAAAAATTCGCTGATGACATGGTATTTAGATCTATAATTTTAGATAAAAGATCTATTTTTATGTGAAAATAAATTCAACAGAAAAAAAACCGATTCTCTCTCTCTCTCTCCTCATCATACTGACCAAACATTTTACGTGTTATATTTAAATCTATAATTTTAGATAAAATATCTATTTTTATTAGATTTCTCGAGAACCACTGATCTAAACAACTCCAAACTTGACACTGCAATGACTGGTGTTCTGACAAACATATCTGGCGTATATCAACTTCGTAGAATGGTGCACACATACATATACGCGAAGATTTCTCAAATTAAGGTAACCAGGGCATGCCCGTTCAAAAAGGTGGATGTTTGGAAGGGGCAGGACTATATGTTGTGTGTAGCAGCCTGCCTTAATTGTCATGTAAAATAATTTACCGTCCTTCGTACGAAACTACGAGTATTTCGGTAAACTTCATAAAATAATGAGACGCTGTTCCATGTTTATGATGTCGTTAATAACAATACTCAAAACAAAAATGATTACGTCATCCTTACATTTTAAATCTATAAATCCACTCTGGTATCGTATTATAGATCTATAATTTTAGATAAAAGATCTATATTTTATTTATTTTTTTGTATTAGCTTTCTCCAGAACCGCTGATCCAAACGACTCCAAACTTGACACTTCGTACAATTTCAGTTGTCGAGTTATCTTGGTCCATGCACAGGGAGATTCCTCAAATTATAGTAAGATTATCCCTAATCAAGCAGATTTATATTCGGACTTTTTTGTTTTGTCAAACTCCAGTCCAAGTTAGAGTTTCCTCCGTAACAAGAACAATCCTCACCAAATTTAGGGGAGGAAACCCTTCACGTCACGTTAAACCAAACCTATATATAAAATTAACATTTCCCTACCGTGATTTGAAATCACGACCAAGTGATTAGTAGGCGTCTCTCTTACCAACTGAGCTAAACTGTCGAGTCTTATATACCTACACATTTATTTATTATATATACAATACAAAGGTTGCAGTAATCATCTTCAGTCGGAATAGAAGTAGAGTTTGTCCCTGCAGCAGCCAGGCTTGTTTCTATTAAACACATTTATACTTTAACAATGCAGACTGTTACGATACAGTGATTAATCATATCAAAGATTTATTTGTGGAATTTTAATGTTTTAGCCTTAATATTCAACTCCCAAAACTTTATCTACCAAATTAAATAAAGATTTATTTTAATGACAAGGTTTTATAAATTCTTGCAATTCAACTGTGGAGCATTAATATTATTCTGAATGTTAGTATGTACGACCATTACGCTTTCTGATTATTATTCATTCTTCTCATATCCCACTCACAAGTCTTAATTCAATGACATGCAATGTAATGGACAAGAGCAAAATGGAAGATGGTGCTTATGCTTAAATGGGAGCAAAAGGGACGCAACCTTCACTATAACTGTCATTCAGTCATTACTTAAAAGTCTGAAGCCTAAATATTAAGTTATAATAGCACTAAACCACAGGAATATAAACGGATAGCAAGAGTAATCATTATTAATAAAAGTAGATATATTACTTTCATTTGCCTTTTCAATTATTATAGGTAATACATTATTTTAACAAAACCTCATGGATAAACGAAGAAATCTCAATTGCCGAGAACCTTCATGAACTCCAGATAATGCTAGACGAACTGAATGAAGATAACGGGTCTTTACGTGAACTTCAGTAAAACCAATGTCATATGCAATAAATATGTTGAGGACAAAGACACAACGATCAAAATCGAAAACGCAGAGCTAAGATGGACCACTACATCTACCTGGGACAGAGAATCTCCATGAAATCATCAAAGGAAGAAATCAAACGAAGAAATCAAACGAAGAATCACCTTAGGTTGGTAAGCTTTCGGTAGGGCAAGCTCAACATTCAAGAACAAAAAGATCCCATTAGTTTCGAAAAAAAAGGTCTACAACCAATGCGTCCTCCCGATAGTCTCCTATGGAGCTGAAACCAAAAGTCCGGCTTTCAAACTAAGAACCACGCAACGTGCACAAGAGAGGATCATGCTTAACATCACATGGAGAGACCACAAGACAGCACAGTATATTAGAGAAAAAACAGGAGTCAGAGATGACATAAAACCCATTAGAAAACTCGAATGGTAAAGGGCAGGCCATGTTGCAAGAATATCAGACAACTGCTGGACATTACGACTCACAACGTGGATCCTCAGAGATCACATGCTAAATTGTGGCCGACAAAAAATAAGATGCAGTGACGATTTAGATAAGTTCATGAGATCTGGGTGCCACGACGCCCACGATCGAGTGGTATGGCAGATCTTGGGAAATACCTATGTCCAACCACGGGCGTTAAACGGATGATTATGATGATGATGATATACTTTAATTGCAGAAATATATATACGAGAGTAATTATGATATATTAGTTGTCAACAATCGTGGAATTTCCATGAGTCCAGCAAATTCAAATTATATTTATTCTCCAGCGTTCTTTACTGTGGAGGCTTTTGTTGTCATACTCAAAAAGCCCCCTTCCTCCAAATCAAAATATGGTACAGACACTATTCGAGAGGATAATGTGATAAGGAAGGAGTTAGAGACACGCACTAGATTCATCTAGCAGAGCCCCCACCCCCGCTAAGTCACCGCCTTCCCCCAGCAATACTGAAATGAGCTGCCAATTCCTTTTAGTAACGGTTCCTGGAGCCGAACTGACATTGCTCATCATCATCATTCAGCACCTGCATTGCAAAAAGGCAAATTATGACTAAATGCTCACAAAAAAGTACCGTTTCTGATGGCGTATAAGACACCCCCATTTCAGCAGGGTATATTGCATTTGTAGCGTACTTACGGGTAAGAGTTTAATGTTATTGAAATATCTAGCTATAGCTATATCTATATAGTATAACAGAAGAAAAAAGACTTTGACAGAACATGCACCTAGAACAGCAGGAAAAATCTTTTTAATAATATCTAGCTGGAACCATGAAAATTCCACAGAGTTTGAAAGCTAAGATATCATCATTACTCTCGCGTATATATTTCTACCAGTGAAGTATATAATCTTTTTAAGTAATTTATTACCTATGGAATGTGTCTATATTAACTATAATAACTGCAATGGCAAATGGAAGTAATATATCTACTTATTATTAATGATTACTTTGGCTATCCGTCTATATTATATTCCTGTGGTTTACTACTACTATAATTTAATTCTTAGGCTTCAGATTTGTGAGTGGGGAGTACTGAGTGAATGACAGTTATAGTGTAGGTTGAGTTTCTTTTGCTCCCATTCAAGCATAAGCACGCTTTTCCATTTTTACTCTTGTCCATTACATTGCAAGAGTAGGTGGGGAGAGAAAAAAAAGAAAAGATGAAAGATATGAGGAGAATTTAAATGTATTGCTGTAAGATACTATGCTTTATTTCTTGTGGACAGCAATTAACTTCTCGCCTTCTTTACCCACTTTGTAAGCGGTAAAACATCAAAGGGGTAATGAAGCTCAAGAACATTTCAAAACAAATAAATCAACAAGTTTTATTGATGTGAGAAGTCACCAGAGACAAATGAATAATAATCATGAAGTATAATGGCTGTACACACACACACAATAATAATAATATTATAGAAACGGCTGTAATTTACATGAGAAAAAAGCAGCTTAGCTATACCTCAACTTCGCATATGACCCGTGGGATATTATTTTGAGCCAATTTGGTATGAATAGAGACATTTTGAAGAGCACCCTGCCAATGGTTGCATAATACCAGCCATGACTTACGGATGCGAAACATGGAAGTTAACAAAACGAGCTGAAAACCAACTTAGAATAGCATAACGAGCCATGGAAAGAGCAATGCGAGGGATAACTCTAAGAGATAGAAAAGATCAACATGGATCAGAGGAAAACTAAAGTGACGGGTATTATACAAATAATTAAGCAGCAAAAATGGAGATGGGCTGGACACCTAGCAAGAAGAGATGACAATAGATTGGTGCCCATTGTACAGTAAACGCTGTAGGATAAAGACCAGACACAAGATGGAAGGACGAGATAGAAAGGTTTGCCGGTAGGACGCCATGGAAGGAGATGGGAAAGGCCTTTGTCCAGCAGTAGACTTATAACGGCTGATGATGATAATGATGAAATACGGTAGTATGAACAGAGGATATTTTTTTACTTTTTTCCCCAACATTCGGTTCACGTTACTTTAAGCGTCGTAAATTGAAGGTAATGGTAATTCTTACGGATGTAAAATATGGTAGTCGACAAAGGCTCATACAAAGGCTCCAAAAAGTATAACTATACACCGTATGGATCAGATATTAACGCAATAATGAAGTTAAGAGCAATTAATTCGTTCTCTATCGGAATATTGACCACCATAAATTCGTTTAGGTACGACGGAAACAGTGCATCCGACGTGCCAAACTGTCGTAATTTCTCTTTGAGGCGCATCCAGAGATTTTCGACTGTCTGGTCGTCTGATAAAGAACAAATTGATGGCTTTTAACTTCATTTTTGTGTTAATATCTTATCAATACGTTGTATAGTTATACTTTTTTGAGCCTCTGGATGCTATGTTCAACTACCATATTTTACATCCGTAAGACCAAGTCTAACCATTACTTCCAGTTTACGACGCTTAAATTGATTGATTGATTTGTTTAGCGGCATATCAACCCTTGATTGGTCATTTAATACCGAAATCAGTTAAACAAAATTTTAAAATAGTCTTGCGACTTTGGTGAAAAGACATGTGACCCCTTTGTCACTGCAGGGTAAGCAGTCGGCGTATTCTAGGCCCCAGTCGACCGGGCCAACGTGTTCGTGTGTACGTGACAAAAAAAGCCTATATCGCTAAGATGACCACGGTACGATGAAGACGGGGGACTGGAGATGGGGTGTGCGAGGGGTAGATGTAGGAAATGGTAGTTCACTTTGTTCTTCTCATTTTATCGGACAGTTTCCAAAAACTGCGAATAAATCGAATTGCTAAAAACACCTATTCTTAGCATTGCATCGTTATTTTTCGAGATGACCCGAAGAACCAACAACTGAAGTCTCGCCAAGTGCCGGAGTTTCCGCAACGGTATGTCGGCGATGCACCGCACGGGTGCAACGTGATACAATACTACAAACGACGCTTAAAGTAACATGAACCCCAATATTCTTTGTTTCACACTTTCTCTGTCTCTCTTTCCTAAGTGTTAGACCCCCTCCCTCTCTCAAACGTTATATTTTACTTACTTCTCACTTAATCTTAGTTTCTCTCTCATTCCTTCGGTTTCTCTCTTTACTTTAAATTGCTTCCCTCGTTCACTCTCCCTTCTGCGAGTTTGTCTTTCACTTCCCCACTCTCCCTCAATTTCACCTCATGCTTTTATTTCTTTACGTGTTTGTCTATAGCGTGGTGGTCTTTCTTCTACCCCCATCTTTCTCTCACTCACACACACACACTCTACAGCAATACCTTGAATAGTGCAGTTTTGATTAGTGCGGGTTTTGATGTAGTACGGTTATGGTAATACTGTACAAATTAAAGTAACTAAATATAAGCTGAAAAAAGCACATTAAATTATAAGACCTTGAACAGTGCGGTTTTGAATGGAATGAATTAACCGCACTGTTCAAGGCATACCTGCATTCCCTCTTTCTTCTTCTGTGTGTTTGTCTTTCTTTCCTCACATTCTCGTTCTTCCCTCTCTGTGTTAGATACCTGTCGTAGATTAATTAGCAAGTTCACAGATCATTGTCAGTAAGGAGTTCGAAATTCTTTCAAGCACCAATTATATTAGCTTGTTACAAATGTGTCCTACATGACCTGTCTGTGGCAAATCACCAGCAACGTGCCGATTCTTGTGAGTCACTGCGTTCTCAACAGCACCCGGTGCCTTTTTTGGACAGCGAATGAGATATGGATTTTTTCACAATCTTAAGTGCCGCCGCCAGTGGCTCAGTCGCGATGATATACCTGTGACCCCAGCCGAGAGGCGACCTTCATCTGAAGAAGATCTTGGTAGAGTGCTTAGCGAGATACGCAAAGAATCATTCATTACGAACTTTTAAACGATAACCAAACAATCACAGCTGAAGTTTACTGTCAAGAACTTCGCTGTTTGAAAACAGCTTTGGACAGAAAACGCCCATCCCTAGTGAGCAGAAAAGGAGGAGCCACTCTCCATCACGATAATGTACGTCCTCATACCACTAGAGTGACTAAAAATCTCAGAGGCTTTGGAGCTTGGAAAAAACAGATTTATCCACTATACGTTCCTGACCTTGCACCAACTATCATTTTTTAGGAGTTAGCAAAATTATTTTGATGGACAAAGATTCACTTCAAGAAAAAGGGTTGAAATTCAATTATTCTTTTATTTCAAGTTACAATCTGGTTCCGACAAGACTGGCTGACTGAAGCTTAAATGACTAAGCTTATAAGTTATACAAATATTTAAACTTTGTAAAAACAGCTTTCCTTTAACGGAAAAAGATCTTTAAAGTTGGCCATGGAAGGGGACTTAATAAAATAGTATCTAGATATTTTTCTGATAATGGCATGACAATCTAGATATAATTTGAGGCAATTCTAGATATAAAAAGAAATAGGTGGCCTGTTGGGTAGTGGGTCAGTTAACCCCAATGTTTCTTTATAAATCTTCTAGTGGGGTTGAAATAAGGTTGCATGCCGAATTTCAGTCTCCTCAGTAGCCTTGAAGGGTTCTAATTTTGCTGAGGGCCATTGTTGTTGTCATTGCGATTACCAAGGGAAAATAAAGTCAACTCCAGATTAGGAGTTTGACAAAACACTTGTTGATAGCTTTCGATTACCTTATTCCGTCTAAGAAGAGTGTATTAATACGTGAGTATATCTCTAATCGACACTATATTTGTGTTTCCAAATGAATTGAAACATGGAACTGAACTTTCATTACAACCTAATAATAAGTGTGTTTGATCATATGAATGAATACATTCTCGTGATATGGCTGCTCTAAAAAAGATACCTGGGGTAATCTTCCCCACACACTTTCGTCATTTGCTATCAAAATTAGTCAGTAGGTTTCTTGATACAATTCTAGCACTCAAGTCGTGCTGGATTAAGTTAGTGCTGTACCAGTAGCATATGTTATAAAAGGGCCTGACATTTTTTTTTAAATACACATATTAGAACACTTTTTTTTTCTTTACTTACATAGAAAAGTTGTTTCATTTGCTTTATAGCCAGACAATACGATAAACACGTCTGATATTCCAGTAATAGTATTACTTTTTCGTTTTGATTTGTGTGCGGTGGCTATGGCTTCAGTTTCAAATACCTTCGTATATCTATCATTTAGATACCACACTCCCATTAATTACTGTATTAAAATAATAATTACAATTAGTGATAATTAGCTAAAATTGTTAAACTTAAACACCAAGTTGTTCATTAAGGTAGTAATAGAGAAAGTGCAGGATCACTGAATCGGAATTGATAGCTTGCAAACATTTAGCGCGGGGCCCGTAGCATATCGTACTTTTGCTACATAGTTAATCCGGCACTGCACTTAAGACAAAACGATTAATTCAGGAAATAGCTTCGATAAGTCTTATTCATAATGACTCATGGCGATATCTAAAACAGGGAGGCTATTAAATTTTCATTGAAAGACTTGTAACCTTTCAGCTCGTTAATTCCTTTTATTTGTAGGTGTGTGAACAAATATATATATTATCGCATATTGTTACAAGATTTTAGCTGCATTACAAAGGATTATTCTATATCGGATTAAACTAGATTTGTTTGGATTATCTCAGGTCAATTTCGACAGATTAGTCAGAATGTTGAATAAAAATTGCAAAAAACATTGGTCTTAAACAAGACGTAATAGCAGTGATATTTAAATCACTGAGAGTATTGCTGATTTTTTTAAGCATACAAATGTACTGATATTCCTTGAAATTACGTACTGATTTTTTCAGTTATGTGTATAACAATATCCAAAGAACTATTGTTATGCTTTCCGCCTGCTATCAACATTTAGTTGCAGGAGTAGATACGGTTTTGTGCACTATAGTTTGTTACATATCTAGTTAATGGCCGTGAAAAAGAATTCAAAAATGTACAGGTTTCCCCCGCTATCCGAAAGTAGAGCATTCCTATAAAAGCCTTTCGTAAAGCGAAGAATCAATTCACATTATTGATAGCGTCCCAATACCTAAAAATTATGGGTATGGTCTGTCAGCCTGAGTAATCGGAGGTCGTGGTGGTGAGAGGTACAGAAGACATGTGTGTAGAAGAGAGAGGAAGAGGGTGTGCGCTGCCTCTATGATGATTCGCTGCAAAACAAAACCGTTTCGCCTTTTTTTTTTTTTGAAACAGCGAAAACCTTCGAAATGCAGGGACGACCTGTATTTGAATTGTATCAGAAAATTGTTTTGGGTTGTTTTTTTTGTTTTTTTAGAAAAGAAACGAAAAAAAAAGAAGAAAATTGTTTCGGTGGAAAGAGTTAATTTTATAAAATGGTGAATCGGAGATATTTTTTATCAACCAACTTTGTATCTTGGGAGTTAATCAAACTATGGCTACGGACGGAGAACCAAGAAAATCACACTGTTCATTATATAAGTAGATTGAGATCCGTAAATGCTTTATTTCTGGTGAAAAATCCTTTATTAATTTAAAAACACGTAAATCATTCCATAAATTCGAACAACAGACTAAGACCCTGTTAAAGGAAGGACGAGATAACCCATTTTCCCGGAACAAAAATCTGGTTTGTTCCAAATGAAAATTGAGTCAAGTGGTTTCAACTCGCTGACCGTATGCGTGAGTGCACAGTACGTGTGAGTCCATTACAAGTCTCACGGACAGAATCGCGATCAGAGATACGATAGCCACATATATAAAACTCAGTGTATGTAACACTTTTCAATCAGAGCACATATACTACAGCAGTGACACTTTGATCCTAGGCAGAGCGTACAGATATTCCGATCCTAGATAGACGTGCCTATTCATACGTAAATAATAAACTATGTATATTCTTATCACGATTACGTCATTACGCTTTCATTGGTCAATTTACCAAGACTTTTGTGAAACGGATTGTCCTTTTCTTTTTTTTCACTTTTAGGGGTCGAAATTTTTCTTTGTGCACTAATAGAACTCCCAGGCATGTTTCAAAGAGGTCAGGTTTTTGAAAATTCACAAACTTTTAAAAGTTTTTAGCGAGAGATCTTATACACAATGGAAGTAAATGCTAAACTAGACCCTTACTTTGTGTCCGTCAGTGAATCTTTATTGTGGGATCTGTGTTGACGCTCACATCTGTTCAATTTAGATCCCATACTCAGACGGGTACTTCATCTAGTGAAACCTATCCACGTGTGTATAACATTTAGATAAACTCATGCACCAGCAACGA
>VCCN01000782.1:2482987-2499971 GCA_006491835.1 Architeuthis dux | reverse complement strand
ATTTTAGTCATTTTAAAGACTAATGGCATAGAAAATCAATTAAGTAGAATGACTACAGATTTGTGTTTCCGTGGCCGAAGTGGTTAGGGCGACGTCCATGAAAGACGGGCTCCCAAGGTGTCTCTTCGGAAGCCTTTTATTTTATCGCCCGTTTGCCCTAGTTGTCGAAAAGTGTTTCGACACAGACTTAATTATCATATATATATAACATTTAAAATATATAAGATTTAGCCGATTTTAGCCATTTTAAAGACAGTTTTCGCTATAAATAACAAACCATACTTGGCAACACTGTTTTCTTCAGTGGCAAATACGAGGCCAGCATCCCCAATCATTAGGTACGCCCATGTTATATATT
Organism: Architeuthis dux; assembly: GCA_006491835.1. NCBI lineage: Eukaryota > Metazoa > Mollusca > Cephalopoda > Oegopsida > Architeuthidae > Architeuthis > Architeuthis dux. The sequence continues at coordinate 2,499,613 of VCCN01000782.1, read as the reverse complement.
TCATTCGATAAATTGATTCCAAGAAAAGGCAATTAATTTTTCCAGTCTAAAGCAAATTTGTAAAGGTCACGAAATGACACCATATCTTTCCGATAAGGGTTAGGATTCAAAGATTAGGATATTAAAGAGTTCTGGCCTCCAAATTAGCATTATGTGCTAGTGGGTGTCACGGAAATTAATGGGTTTTTAGTGTTTTTGTATTTTTGTACCTTATTTCTTGAAATCAATTAAATTTAATTGTTTTCAATGCATTTCACCGAGTATTTAAAAATTTAGTTTCTTAGAAATTAGTAAAATGTTTTGATCGGGGGGGCCTAAGGAAATAAACTTAACATATCGATTTCCAATGGTTAGGAAAGATTTAGATGATTATTTATAAGATAATATTTTTATTTAATTTATAGTAATAAAATAAGTAATATTTTTATTTAATTTATAGTGATAAGATAAGTAATATTTTGAATATATTAAGTAATATTTCGATAAAATAAATGTTGAAGATTAAAGCCACATTTAATTTATCAATAATACGTAGACTCAATTTTAGATGAAAACTTGAAAATAAAGTTGGCCACACTGCTCTTGATAGATCTTCACACAAGAAAAGAACTAGTGCATCTATGGTCTGACTTTCAGACTTGTTTAGTAGGATTTCGATCGGTCAAGAAATTGGTTTTAGAGTCTGTGGGTGTCAGAGCGGCACAGATATGTCTCGCTTTACGAAAGTTCACTACGCTATTTCACTGTTACGAAAGACCTGAAGTCGACATAGCTTTGAACTGTGTCTGTGAGCATATGTTCTTTATTCTTAATTTATTTTGCGCAGTCGATAGCAAGATGTGTCCAAATGCCTCAGAAAAGCCTAACAGAACTTGTAATGGTGTTACGATTAGCGTAAAACTGGCAGACATGGAAGAAGGTTATATTTCGGTCTTTGTGAATAAAAAAGCCAACTCCTTATTCAAAAAACCCAAATGAACCTGGAGGAGCCCCAATCACGAAACCAAAAGCGAAATAGACTACATCCTAGCAGACAAAATCGACAGTGTCAAGGATATCCAGGTCCTAAATCAATGTAGGAAGCGATCACAGAATGGTGAAATGAAAAATTCAAATTAACACAGAAAAGAACACAAATGAATGTCCTGCACCAAACAGCAACCACTTTACGTACAAAAAGAACTCGATCCTTCCAGCTCGAACTGAAGAACAGATATGAGCTTCTCAGAAGATGACAACAACAACGAGCTCTACAATAAAATAACAACCCCCTTGATTGAAATCGCTGATATGTTTAAACCAAAGAATACACGAATCCTCGATAAAATCTCAGAAGAAATCAGGAATCTCAAGCCACCTGGATCAGATAACATTGCCATAGACCTACTCAAAAAAGCTGGTAAAGTAATAATTAGGAAACTAGCCCAACTTTTCAACGAATGACTCAAACAGAAAATTGGAACACTGCAATCAACATACTACTATATAAAAACAGGGGAACCCAAAAGATCTAGACAACTACACACCAATTGCATGTACACAACTTTCACCCAAATCGAATAACCAGGACGCTAAACGAGAACCAACCATGGGAACAGGCTGGCTTCAGGAGCTACCCGGAAATTGACCACCTCCATTCGGCAATTCAACTAAAAGAGAAAGCAACAGAATACAAAACGCCACTCGCTGTAGCATTTGTCGACTTCAAAAAGGCTTTCGACTCAGTGGAAATCCCTGAAGTCATCGATGCAATCAAACAACAGGGCGTAGACCCCGTATATGTCAGGGTTTTGCAACATATCTATAGACTAAACAGTCCATTTACCAGACTACATAAAGACTCGGTGTTCTTCCAGCTCGAAAAAGGAGTAAGACAAGGCGATACCCGTTAACCCAAACTCTTCATAGCTTGCCTTGAAATGATCTTCCGAAACTTAGACTGAACAAATAAAGGAATCAGAATAGACGGCGAATACCTAAGTATCCTCAGATTTGCGGACGACATCGTTCTCTTTGCCGAGAACGTTCATGAACTCCAGAAAATGTTAGACAAACTGAATGAAGTTCGTCTTCACATGAACTTCAGAAAAAAACAATGCTATGTGTAACGCATACGTTGAAGACAGCACATCGATCAAAATCGAAAACGCGGAGTTAAAGAAATTAGTCCATTACATCTACCTGGGACAACGAATTTCCATGAAACCCTCAAAAGAAGAAGAAGAAATCAAACGGAGAATCACCCTAGGATGGCAATCACCCTAGGATGGCAAGCTTCCGGAAGAGCAAACTCAACCTTCAAAAACCAGAACATTAGTATAAAAAGGCATTCTCCCGATAGTCACCTACGGAGCCGAAACATGGAACCTAACCAAAAGACTGGCTCTCAAACTAAGAACCATGCGACGTGCACAAGAGAGAATCATGTTCAACATCAAATGGAGAGACTACAAGGCAGCACATTATATTAGAGAAAAAACAGGAGTCAGATATCATAAAATCCATTAGAAAACTCAAATGGCAATGGGCAGGCCATATAGCAAGAATGCCAGACAACCGCTGGATATCACGACTCACAACGTGGATCCCTAGTGATCATATACGAAATTGTGGCTAAATGTGACCAAAGATATGATGGCGTGGCGATTTAGACAAGTTCAGAAAATATTGCCTCCGCGACTGAGAGATCTGGTGAATCTTGAGGAAGGTATATGTCCAACGACGGACGTTAAAAGGCTGATGATTATGTTGATATTTGGATCTAGGAAAGCTCAAAATGTTTCCCCATATAAAGTAATGGTAATTGCTACTTCGCTTTACGCCATTTCAACTTACGAATGGTTTCATAGGAACGCTGTACTTTCGGATACCGAATTTAGAATAAATGCGTTACTGTGTGATGAGGTCAGTGAATGCGCCTGTTGGCATAGGGCACTCCCTTTAACCACCAAAGATATTTCTCTTGTTCTATTAGCGGTCGAAGAGTTTATCAACCCATAGTGTCATGATAAAAAGCGATAAGATGAAGCTAGTAAAAAACAATACCGAAAATGCTTCATCTAAAATATTCAAGATTATAACTACTATTACTAGGTAGTAAGACAAAAATGGCATAGACAATCAATTAAGTAGAATGACTACAGATTTGTGCTTCCGTGGCCAAAGTAGTTAGGGCGACGTCCATGAAAGACGGGCTCCCAAGGTGTGGGATGCAAGTTCAAGTCTCTTTGGAAGCCTTTTATTTTATCGCCCGTTTGCCCTAGTTGTCGAAAAGTGTTTCGACACAGACTTAATTATCATATATACATATAACATTTAAAATATATAGAATTTAGCAGATTTTAGCCATTTTAAAGATAGTTTTAGCTATAAATAACAAACCCTACTTGGCAAAAATGACTACAGTTTTGTGCTTCCGTGGCCGAAGTGGTTAGGGCGACGTCCACGAAAGACGGGCTCCCAAGGTGTGGGATGCAAGTTCAAGTCTCTTCGGAAGCTACTTTATTTTATCGCCCGTTTGCCCTAGTTGTCGAAATGTGTTTCAACACAGACTGTTGTGATGAAAAGTAACAATAATAAGAGGGAGTCATGACGGGCCGGCTCCAGTCGCAGCTGCGCTGCCATTGAGGTTTTTACGGAGGCGTGCTCTTCGTGAGCAATGACAAACCATGTCTAGCTTGCTCTAATGTCTCCGCAACAATAGTTTTAGCCAGCCAGAACCCCCATCTTACATTAGTCTTCATGTCAAACCTACCGTCGTTGGGAGGCGAGTAAACAATGGCGTCTCTTTAGGTATCATTATTTTGTTTTCTGGCTTCATTTCCGACGTAGAGACATTTTTTTGTTGTAAAATGCGACAAAACCTAAACCTAAAATAGAAAATAAATACTTGGTCGACGAATGCGACTAGCAACATTACATTAGAGCGCATAAGACCCACCTCTCCTCTAGCACTCAATTTTTGGCTATGTGCCACTTCTTTAATTTCATGAAAATATTTTGGGCAATCTTTGGTTTAGCGCTGCCAGAAGAGAACGGCTATTTTGAATGGCTAGATTTTTTATTTCTACCAGGTAACTTTATCGCTAAAAATGTTAAAGATACGGTAGCATAAGACTGGCTTTAAAAGCGACTAAAATTGCCTTAATATCAGATGGGTGCGTTGTATAGAACTATCCAACCAAGGATTACAATAAAATAAAGGTAAAAAAAAACAAATTAATCACTTATTTTCATTAATCTAAATCTAAAGTATCATTAACTGACCACCGACGAAGATAGAACCATACGACTGAGAAACCCGTGGAGACAATTTTATCTGAAGAAATTCACATATCAGGAATAGCTGTGAATTTTAAACTTTTACAATATTAGTCAGTGGCGTAGCTAGAGGAGAGGGTGGGCGATTTTGACCTCCCCCCAGAAGTTAATGTTAGGTTTCGTTGACGCGAGAAGAACAGAGACTACACTTTGATATTGAACTAAAGGCCGCAGAAGGCGCATTCCGATCTGGACCACGAAACTAAGAGAATGTCGTTAAATTTAATCTACTATTAAACACATTGATCGTAGGTTTAATTCTTTCCAACTGCATCCTTTTTTTTTCTTGGTCTTTTCGGTAATCTTTGCTTTGACGTAATTAAACCTATGGCTGTGTTTAACCAGCATAGAGAGGCTCCAAAAGTCATACGTAGGCTTTTAAAAAGTTGTTATTATAAAGTATAATTAAAAAAATATTCATCAGAAATTAACGCACCAATGAAATTAAAGGCATATCTTTATCAGATTACGCACCATGAATTCGTCAGTTTGGTACGTCATATGCATTGTTTCCATCGTACCTTGACGCGACCATGGTGCGCAAACTGATAGACGTGTTTAATTTCATTGCGTTAATCTTTGATGAATGTTGTTTCATTATACTTTTTAATAAAACAAGTATACGTTTTGGAACCTTTGTATGACCTTTTGAGCCTTTACATGCTGCTTAAACACAGCCATAGGTTTATGTACGTCAAGGCAAAGTTTGCCGACTTTTCTACCAAAAATGAATAGATTCTTCGTTCATTGCAAAAGACGCTGACGTTTTTGTCAAGACACAAGAAGCAAACACTTTGACGCCATTTAAATGGTAGTTATTGAACTCTCTGCAAATTTCGAAGGTCAAAGTTAAAAAGTGCGGTCCCGAATATTTACCAAGTGGACCAAAATTCCAAGCAGTAATTATTATTTTATTGAACCTATCTGTGACCATGATAAAAAAAAGAATAAAATCAGTCATTAGGGTTTGAAAGGAAAGATTCACCCCCCTTATGTATTCAACATTATGAGCTTTATTTCACAGGTGGGTGTAGTTTTAGAATGTTATAGCAAAAACTAACTAAGTTATGAATTAAGAAACTTATTTGGAGTCATAAGTAATTTAATAAGTTAATAGAAAAAACTAGTTAGATAAAAAAACGAGCCGACACTCCAATAAGCACCTATTAAGAGATCAATAGGGGGAACAGCACATCTTAACTTGCACCCTTTCTAAAATGTATCACGCTGTTATCTATCATAGGATCACAGTTTCAGAGGAGGGGGGAGACCTGAATGTTTAGGTCAGTGTTTCTTAAACTGTTTAATGATTCACCCAAAAGTGAATAAAATTATTTTGCGGTAAATACAAAGGGAATAAAACATGAAGGGTAAAAAATTAATCTCTAGGTGTGTCCCGAAATTAAGTATAATTTTGTATATATAAACATTAAAATGCACGACAGCTGCGCCGTGCAAAATAAAGTCATATTGTCTGCAGCTGCCGTAATTTGAAAAGCAGTCAATTTACATCACATTTATATAAACAAAAAACAGAATAAAATATATGAAAAATACAGCCGGTAAATATTTTTTCATCATTTCACTATATTTAATTATTCATCCTTGTTGTAATATTTGTATTTATGTTTCAGTCGAACCACGATATAGAAAGAATAAAAAATATGCATTTAAAAAATATCAGAATAAATCAATAAAAATGATGAAAAATCTTCTTTTCTTTTAAATATAGAGTGAAAACAATTTTTTTCACAGATCTGAATTATAAATAATCGAATAAAACTAAAAAATTGCCGAAAAACTTTTTTTACTTAATTTTCCTGTTTTTTTACCCCAAAGCAAAGTAACAGTTTCAGCAGTTCCTGGATATTATTCCAAAAAAGGTAAACATAATTAGTATCTCGAGGGATATACCCGTAAAATGTGTAAAGATCAACGAAAGCATGATTATAAAAAATAAATAAATCATCACATTAATAAAACGAAGGGGAAGGAATCATATAATAAAAAATTCCTTCTCCAATATTACTTTTTAAAAAAATTCGTCCTTTAATAAATAAGTATCGAAAATTTTACTAAAATCAAATATGCTGATTTTTGCCAGATTTTTAAAGTTTCTCACGTGTCGATTTCACGCTGAAATTTTCGTCCATTCTGTACACACTTAACGAATCGATCAGATTTCATGAACGTAATTGTGTGGACGCTGTGGAGGTCGATATCTACACTCACAGTATAGAAAATTCATGGTGCGAAAATCAATTCTTTTTAAAGAAGTGTCGTCAAGCAAGAAATACATTTATATTAAAATATTTGCCTAATTTATCAATGCTTGAATGATCCCGTCATTTATGACGGGTGCTATGATAGTGGTATAACTATTTACTAAGCTGGGCACTTCGTCGTGGCAAGTGGGTCTCGCAGATAATTACTATTGAGTCTGATCCTCACTGGGTGCCCCATACTTGTGGCCGTGTGCCAAAACTAAGCTAAGCTTGGCAATAAGTAGATATTTTCAAAGCTGGGCGCCTCACCATGGAGTAATGGTTAGCATGCTTGCTGGTCTCGCAAATCATTAGGTGGCCAGAAAACTGCTCACATTAAAGAAGCTCACACGAAAATTCCACACAAACAAAAGCCCACACGGGAAATAAGTTTTGTTGCGTTTATACTTTTTAATAAAACAAAATAAAAATAAAGATTTTGCGGCCTTTGTATGTATTTCCAGTTTCTATATCTTTTACCTACATACGTGTCTTGTGTGCATATTTAATAGGTGCCTTCCGCAAGGAGAAATTATATTTGAAACCTTTTCCAGAGATGTAGAAATTGACCAGAATCGGGGAAACATAATGCGATATAAGAATGAAAAAATATTTGGATAGTTTGTAGTTATTTAAAAAAAAAAAAAGAAAAAAAGACAGTGCAATTAAAAAAATCCTCAAAAATAATGTTTAAAAGATTTTTTTTACCATAACTTATTTTATGGATAAACGTTTTTAACTATTTAAAAAAATCTTTACTCTCTGCGAATAATTATGAAACGTTGTTATTAAATAAAACTTTGATTTATCGAGAAATGTAAAAGTTTTAGAGTTCCGTGTGGTCTTTTATAATGTGAGAATTTTTCATGCAACCATTACTACTGGGTAGTGAATTTGACCCTCACTAGGCACCAAATATGTGTGGTCTTGCGCCCAAACTAAGCTACGCTTAATAAATAACTATTCAGTCCAGCAGTCAAATGATAGGAAGATCGAGACAATCCAAGTGGGGAAGGTCTGCTTGCCTCGAAAATCAGCATTCGAAACGTTGGTTCGAACACCAGCCACTGGCACCAATGGGAGTCTTTTTTGCTTTCTGCACCTATTTACGTGCAGAACAGCTAGGCACTAAGGCCGAAAAACTTAGGGAAAAACTGGCACCAATGGGAGTAACTACCATAGTAACCAAGCAGACCCTACACGTATTTGTATTTATTTGTACACTTTGTATATTGGGTTACGAAGATGGAGAAGTGAGTATGGTCACAGGACAAATAAGAAGAGCATCAGAGTCACGAGAAATACAGGCTGGCGGATTTAATAGACACTTCATCGGTGAGGAAGTCCGACGTTAAAATGAACACCCATGAAATCCTACAATAAGTCACTAAATGTCTGTCCGTGACAGTAACTCAGGAACCACGCAATATATCCTCATGCAATTTTCTGCGTGTACTAAGAGAACCCGCTTGCTTGTTTTTTTTAGCAAGTTAGCAATGTGTGGGGGAAAAGCATTGTATACTAGAAAATACGTGAATCTTTGGAGATTCAATGTAGGCGCGTTGGTCTTTTGGAGGCTGGAGGTGTGAATAGGGATTCTGGGAATTTCGTGAAAAGCAATTCATGGAGATCTTTCTTTCACGAATGGAGAAGAAAAGATCCTTAAAAACAAAAGATGAAAAAACCAAGGTGGTGGGTGGAAATGCGTTGACAGTGAGGGTCGTTATGACAATAAATAATATAAAATAAAAATGAAAACCTTCGTTCGGACATCGTCTTACCTTTATCGATGTTGTCTACAAAGCATTTCGGCAGATGCCTCCTTCAAACCTCATCAGATGTATATTCCAAGAGAAGCAAACCTACTTCTCACGATGAGAAAATAAAATAAAATAAAACTGTTTTCTCTCGCGCGAAATTATGGTATTAATATACCAACCGGAACAGTCCAATTTACGACAGCATGGGGATGTCAACTTAATCACACCGTCACCAAGCCCTCGGGCGAGTCCATTCGGCCGATACAAAAAAGAGTGAACAAACTAAAGAGAAAACTGATGAAGCCTCGCGTCAAACCAGGAGCGAAATATTGGGGGGTGGATCGTAATTTTAGTCAATCTGATGATTTTATTATTTTATTTTCCTGAAAAAGATATCATTGAAAGATTACCAAAACATAATAATGTGGGGTCTGCAATCGCGCTCACTCCGATAATAATGATCTGATTTCCATCTATGTATAATGATTTAAGCAATCCTTGCAGTCACTAACGCCATTTTGAACGTGTCAATTTTTCATTCGGCCATTTTGAATGGCTAAAGTGTCCAGATATTTACCGTTGTTCAAAAATAACGTTATACTAAAATATATGTTTGTATAATTTATCTATACATAAATGATCGTCATTTTTACGTATACTATGCTAGTAGTATTATAACAGGAAAGCCGTTGTAATTTTGTGTATATTTGTTGGTTTTCTGTCACGCTAAATCAAACAGAAAGAGAGGAAGGGGTACTGCGAATACAGACACAAAATAGGCTGCTACTATTTACCAACAGCAGCCAATTGTGTGTCTGTATGCATGTTCGCTGGAAGCAGGCGGGAAACTGGTAATATAACTACTATTGCTGCTGATGACAATGATTAAAAACACAGAAAATAGGAAGAGTTCTACAACTCTTCATATTTTCTGTGTTTTCAATAATTAAGCAACAGAATTGGGTAAAACACGAAACTGAGTCATTGGCAACAATATTAGTTAAAATCGACAGAAAAATAAATTTCGTTCGATGTATGCGTGTTTTTTGTTGTTTGCAATAATTACATTTATACTAAAATACATATTTGTATAATTTATCTTTACCTAAATAACCCTGTCATTTTTTGACGGGTATTATGCAAGTTAATAATATAATCAATAAAAATGTAACTCTTAGTAAATTGTATCCGATCCTCTTTTTGCCGAGAAATATTTTTGTTGACCAGCGTGCAGCTAGAGCATTGTCTTACAGAGTGCGTGATTTATACGATGCTGAGAACACACGACTCTAGTCGTTTTAAAACGTGACTGCTAATTGTGTTTGCACTTAATTGCCATCGATTCTCTCGACACACGAGGAATAAAGCATTTTCTGTTATTCTTATTTCACTAAAAGATCTTGAAAGAAAAGAAAAACAAAACTGCAAATGTGCGGAGATTTAAAGTTCGTTTACAAAAGGCGTTTTCTTTTTAAGTTTTCTGTTTAAGGTATTTTTAAGTTTCTAAGCACACCCGCTGAAGCTCGAATTCAATAACAATGGCTGACAAGATTTATAGTACAGTTGTATGTGTAGGAAAGAAGGGTTCCGCTGGATTTGGATGTTAAAAGCGATATTTGTTCATTTTTAGGGGCTTTTTAAGAGGCAATCTTGACGTTACTTGCTTCCAAATGGCAGCCGCTTTAGCTGCTATTGATATCCCACTCGGTCGAATCCGCTGCTGCTGCTGATGATGGCAAATTTAAAGTCAAAGAAGCAGACGACAATTTCAACATTTTTTTAAATTCAAAATGACCCTAGGGCGTGTTCATTTACCAGAAAAAAGAAATGCTGTACCTAAAAGTGGTAGGCCTGCTGCACCTACATCTATTGTCCCATTGCAAGTAACAAGAGATGTTTTTACCTGAACTGGAAATTACATTCAGGGAGTTGAAACACTAACCCCAAACCTAACTACTAAACCCTAACCCACCTACTAACCCCAACACCAACCCAAAAAACATTAACCCTAACTTATCCTTTGTATTTATCAAGCTTTTGCGTGAATAAAAAAACAGTGAAAAAAACAAACACTAGTCTCTTGAACCACATGAAATTGCCCGGTATGAGTAGACCACTTAAAAACTGAAAATGCCGTTCTGAGGACTCTTCTCGTCTATTTCTTTGGCTTTAAATTCGCCATCAGCAGCGGTCGATTCCGCAACCAGCAGCCGCTAAATTGGAAACAGAAAAAGTAATACTAGCCCTTTAAGGTATTCTTAATCAGAAAAACATTCAATTTTTCTAACATTAGCTACTAGCACTACGCATACACGGAAATGATCAACTTTCTCCGTAGTTTTACATGGGCTTAAAACATTATTTACGCTGGATTTCAAAGTTAGCCTATTTATTTCAGTCTGTTCATATCTATGTTTCCACATCTGCCAAATGAGATAATAGTTCATCGAGTGAGATTATAAGAATTATGACAATGGTTACTCTTATCATTTCCACGCATGCGTAGTGCTACTAGCTAATGTTAGAAAAATTGAAGACTACCCAATTTACGTCCAGCAGGGCTAATTACATCTGCAACTGTACTATTATATGCCAATCATCGTTCTACAGCAGCCACAACTAAATATATTCGTTTCCTCATCTTTTTCTTTTGTTGTTGTATTTTCACACGCCCAAGCAATTCGTCAAAACAAAAGTCTTTTAAAAACCTATTAGCTGGCGTCTTAAATACCGTATATATACCTGTATATAAATCTAGTTTTTCAAACCAAATTTGGTGACGACCAATGGATAATAGTTTCGTTAAGTTTAAATCCCTGTCTGATGGGAAGGTGCCGGGTGGTAGGCCTGCTGCACCTACATCTATTGTCCCATTGCAAGTAACAAGAGTTAGCTTCAGACATGAAAAATATATTCGTCAATAGCAAAAGAAATAAAACTGTAGTATTAAAATAATTGTCAGACTCCAGTCCAGGTCGGAGGCAGGAATTTACTTTACTTTTCCCCCGTAACAAAAACAAGAACAATCCTCACTTAATTTACGGAGGTAAACTCTTCATTGTTAGTCTGTCCCCTCTCGCTAAACCAAACCGATATATAAAACTAAGATTTCCCTACCAAATGATCATTAGGTGGCTGTCTTATCGACTGGGTCAAACTGACAAGTCTATCCACGAGAACGTATGTTATAATTATTTTACTTATTATATATACACTACAAAAGTTGCAGTAATCATCTTCAGTCGGAATAGAAGTAGGAGTGGCGTTTGACCCTGCAGCAGCCAGGCTTGTATTTTATCCTAATCGACTACAAAAAATATTTGAATGAAACTATCTAATGTTTGTTGAAACATTCCGCGTTAAGTGCCATAATAATAAATAATGGTAAATGTTTTGCCTTTGGCGTCCGGTGCTTCGGGCCCGCCGAACTCCAGTTTGTAGAACGTAGGACGATTTTTTAGCGAGTCTTTCGATAAATGTTTTTTAAGCTATAAAACATGGTGCTTACTTAACATAAATAGTGGTTGGATTAGGCCTAACAACTGGTCAACCTACACTTGATGCATATATTAAATTACCGTATATTTCGGCATATAAGGTGACCTTCAGATAAGACGAGACCTCAATTTTAGTTTGAATTTCATGGTTTTAGTTCAATGTTTAGTAACTGTTTTTGTATCCATCCAATAAGCACGACCCTATTTTTTGGTTGATTTTTGGATGCTTCAAGGGCTCGCGGAAATATACGGTAATTCTTTAGCCAAAAATCAAAGGTCGACTTATACATGAGTAGATACGGTATTAATTATACGGCGTATAGGTAAGACATAAACAATTGTACAACATTGATAATTAACCGCTGTGTTAGATAAGTACTTCGATGCTTTGTATGTAGAATCGAACGAAGAAAATGATCGATAAAGCGTTCTAAGAGACTTCACTCATTAGCACAAGTGTTGGATACTGGGGTGTCCTGGACTTCATTATAAAGGAAACTCGAAGACTTGCTTGTAAAAATATCCAACAGGGACAGCGGTCTTGGGCCTTACGGCTCCGCTGATGTCTGTCTCTTCTTTCAGTGTCGAGATTTCTGTTCGGGTCTGCTTCATAGGTTTCTCTAATGCCTACACAGGTGTCATTCACCGGTCCCCATTTCCTGTTTTGGACACTGACGCAATATACCTATTTCCTAAGGTGACCAGGGTCACTTACATTTCGGCACAAGTGTCTGACCTCGGGATAACCTTTTCGTCACAGGATATCATAACACAAGTATTCCCCAATCTTCAAAGGTTCGCTTTACGCCACTCCACTTTTGCGAAAGACTTACATTAGTACCTGTTTTCTCTAACCGAAAGAAATCCGAAGAGGATTTTCGCTTTTACGAAAAGAAAGCGAAAAGTAAAAATAGCGTTCAGCGTTTGTTTTGCAGTGAGACGTTATAAAAGCATCGCACACCCTACCTGTACCTCTCACCACCCCAACATCCGATGACTCAGCCTAACGTACCATCATAACCACCAACACCTCTCAGCCTTCTAGTATGCTCGCTGTCTTCCCGATTCTGGTAAGTGAAACTGCACTGTACATATATTCATGGGCGTCCGCTGGGGGGGGGGGCGAGGCATTTAGATCAGGCCTTCTCACCGAGAGAGAGGGGGTTTGAAAGTTAGAACCTTATTGTCAATAAAGGATAATGGTGCAGTACAATTGTTTTATGTAACCCCAACTTAATGTTCCCATATAAAAAGACTGTATTATTAATCGCTTGTAACATGGTTACCAAGATATATTCCGAATATACCCCTTTGCCCCCTACCTTGGAAAAGTGGCAGCGGACGCCCATGCATACATTATTTCTATAGGCTGTGTATTTAGCAATCATCCATGATTTTAATATATTCTTGTGTTATTCTAGATTTTATGTGTTATTATATTTTACTTTCCGACATCCCAGTTTCTTGTACCTCCTACTACCCAACGACTCAGTTTAACATACCATCATTGCCATTTTGGGGGTCTGAAAACGGTCAAAAAAGATTTCCCATTTGAATTAATGGTAATTTCTTCTTCGCTTTACGCTATTTAGGCGTAAGAAAGGTTTCATAGGGACGCTATACTTTCGGATAGCGAGGGAAACCAATGTGATTTCAGTTTATTATTAGCTCGTCGGAATAGCTGTAAGATTACTTTAATTGTCAAACCTTTGTCCAAGTCGGAAGCGGCGGTTGACTTTGTTTTTCTAGAACAAGAACAATCCTCACCTAATTTAGGAGAGTAAACTCTTCATTGTTTGTCTGTCCCGACACATTAAACCAAACCGAATCAACGTACATATATACAATACAGAACGTTCACTAATAATCTTCAATCGGAATAGGAGTGGAGTTTGCCAGGCTTGTAATAGGTTTACTTATTTGTTGTCAGAATCAGACAAATACATTTGTTGTTGTCTGCCTTTACACACATTAGCATTATCTGTATAAACATACCCTTCGTAATGCGAATTCTCCCTCATATTCTTTGCACCCTACACATGTCCTCTCTTACGCCTAGATTTGAAAATGCCTCGACCACACATCTTACCTATTTATATTAATAGATACATCGACTGTAGATGAATTGTCTGACCTTTAACATTTCAACTGGCACTCTCCCTTATTTATGGTTGGCTTCTGTCAGCAAAGCTACAATTTATTGTGGGTTGCCTCTGCAAAGACCCCTTAATAATGTCCGTACAACTGACAACGTGCTAACTGACTTCACTTCACCGGGAAGGTTAAAGCATGAATTCGCTTAACCAAATGTTATCAAGAGACTTCGCCAGTTTTAGAATGGTTGTATTAGGTTTGGGTGACTCCAGGGAGCAATAATTACCAATTTGAATCCTGAAGTTTCAGGTTTTTTGTAATATTTGACAGGAATACCCCATATGATACATGGATTGTACATTGTTTAGTTCTGTTGAACATTTCAAAAATGTGCAACTGATCCTGATGGTGTGACACATGCTATACCAGCCATAGTATGAAATGTGTTGTGACCAGTTAGTTGTAGTGTCTCCCAGCTCATGGGAATCTCACTGAAAGGGAAAGATGAAGCAAAGGAACAAAGGACAGAGACAAATGAGATGTTTACCGATCGCCGTCAGGGAGAGGACTGTTCGTCGTCTCGCTTTGAGCGATCTACTTTATTTTCTCCGGTTTGCCTGGCGCATGACCGGGGACTCACTTCCGTTTTATGGGTTTGTGGCAAGGGAGGTAACTCGAGGTATTTGCTCCCTTGCGCAGCCTGGCAGGACATCACATTAGTGTTGCCACATTATCAGCATTATCTGTGTAAAACCGCTGAAGGAAGCAGAGACGGATTCCTGCCTTTCCCAAGAGCATTAGCGCCAGTCGGAGTTTCAGCTCGGCTCTCACAGTCCATTGCTAACCGATTGGCCACTGACATTTCCAAATAACGTATAGTTTATTTTTACGTGAGGTTCTCATTAACACCGAAACAACCATAGACGAAACCTCCACATGTTTGTCTAATCGAGATATTTACTGAGATTAGCTTAGTCTTGTTAAGGGCTACCTTGAGGAGGGAAAGATTGTGTAGCCTGGTTTTCAAGTTATTCTATCCTATCTTATTGGCTCGTGTCAAGGTTGACTAAAGGAGTAGCAGAATTGTATACTACTGCTTGGGCGGGTACGGTAGTTATAGGAGAGTGGTTCTTTCAAGTGCTCATTCACCCACTTACCAGTGACGAGATGTCTGGATATAAAAAAATATCACGGGGAGAAGTGGATTCGTGCCTTCCTCAGGGGGATTACTTCATAGTGGACATAAGCAGCCTCAGCCGATACGCAGATTCCGTCTTCCGTGCTGGCAACTGCAACGCCACTCCACCGTTCCAAGATATACTGCCTCGAAAGCCAACATTCAAAAGCCTGACTTTTGCCTGAACTCGAAACCGGCCACTGGTGTCTGCAGAAAGTGCACAACTATACCAGCCACCAAAGGGGCCCATGTCTGTATAGTCTAAAGTAGCCCGTCTATTAAGAGACAACTCCCATTGGAGTATGTACGGCCGGTTACGAAATACCGATTTGCGTTGCATGCATCAGCTTAATAATCTTTGCAAGTTTCAAGTCCGGTCGTGACCAGGACTTTATTTTAATGGACACCCCTTGACAGGATGCAAGTCCACCAAAGCGATACTCCCACTCTAATCACACAGCTTATAGGCCGGGGGCCAGCAGGGGATACCGTGCACCCCCCCCCATGATTCTACTTTTAGGGTACCAAAATGTTCCTTAGGATGTTCTCTTTCAGAAAAAGATGTTCCCAAGAAAAAAGTTGGGAAGAACTACCTCATTTGCATAAAACAAAATGGTCGCCAGCATACACCAACAAAACAGAATTTCATATCTCGTCTCCCAGTTGACATATCTGATTTTACCTTTTATTTTACTTTTTTCTTAATTTATAGGTATTTCAGGATTTTACGAGGAAGTGTCAAGTATACTTTATAGACAAAATTGTGGATATAGTTAATGAAGGAGATATATACATATATATATATATCGTTGGAAAGAGAATTTCCTCAGCTTTCCAACGGTGTATGTTGTCAATTTGTATTTCTTGGGAACATCTTTTTTGTGAAAGAGGACACCCTAAGGAACATATTGGTACCCTAAATATAGAATCATGGGGTTGGGGTGCACGGTAGACCCTGCTGGGCCCCGGCCTATTAGAGTGTACACAGGGAGATTTGTCGTAATGAAGAGTTTTCCACACTCTTCACTCATACCCGAAATAGAACCCCTTTGAAGCAGACGTGCTAACTCATTACACTATTCAAGCGGACTCTGCTAAAGAATAATATCAAAAAGTTTATCACAACAAGGCTCTTCAAATAACTTCGCTAAAATTTGCTATAGTATATTTATTTTTTCCAGAACCTATTTCATTTTCGTTATCATTTATGTCCGCTTTTAGTCATTTGTAAATATATTTAATTAACGTGAAATTGTTTTAATTTTATAAGCTTTTGAGAGCAGAAAAATATTCTTTTCATGTGCTTTTTTAAAAATTGTCACAGGCGGATATAGTTTGAATTACCAAAATATCACACGCATTTTAAGTAAACGTCAACAGCTACAGCTAAATCATTTTTTTCTTCAACCGTCAAAGATATCATCTTGAATAATGAAGGAGCTTACCAAATATGCTTTTAAAAGGATTTGGTCGTACATTGCAGAGGAATCAAGCTCACCATGGTGTACTAAGTT
>VCCN01000782.1:2470075-2480679 GCA_006491835.1 Architeuthis dux | reverse complement strand
TGTTCTTGTTCTTGTTACGATGGAAAACTAATGATAATGTTACAAGATAAAGAGTTGGGTGGAATGATACTGATGGAGATTTTGTCTTCTCGTTGTGACCTCTGATCAGTGGCAGGCCTAATTAAGATTGACAGTAATATGATAAGGGGACCCTATAGATTATAGACAGACCAGGACAGAAAAAGGAGAGATAGAGTTCCCACGAAGAGAGACAAAGCCACATCCACCCGGGGCTAAGCTTATATTCAACGCATCTTTTTACTGTTCACCAAAGTATGATTTCGTTTTTGGAAATAAGAGGGTGGGTGTCGGTAGCTCTCTCATATCTCTTTCTCTCTATATATACAAAGAATAAACAAGAGATATTTTCTATACATCGTTTGACTTGTTCTAGCGGAGGTATAAGATGTTTCCGCTGTTTCACACATTTGTTCGTCAAAGGCCATTTTCCCCGGCTGCACCTGTACTCCTAGAAGTTGCCTTCTGAGGATTCGATACCATCGAAAGCGATAACAATACCCGATTCCATTAAATAACCTAGTAACGCAACACATGACACCATTTAACGATAACACAGCATTTACGGTATAATCCGCATCTTTTGCCGAGAATTTTCAGCTAAAATACACCTGGCACCAATTTCCAAGAATCAATAGAACACAGAGTCTGGCACCAATTTTCCATATATACTCCAAGAATCAATACCAAATGTTGTCTGACACCAATTTTCCAATAATCAATACAAAACATTGTCTGGAATCAATTTTCGAGAATCAATGCAACACATTGTACTGATACCAATTTTAAAGAATCAATAGAACACGTTGTTTGACCAAGAAATAATAGAACACATTATCTGTTCCCAACTTTCCAAATATGCGCAAAATATCAATAGAACATATTGTCTGGCACCAATTTTACAAGAATTAATAGAACACACTTTCTGGCACCAATTTACAAAAGATACTCCAAGAATCAATACAAAATATTGTCTGGTATAAATCTTCCAAGAATCAATAGAACACATTGTCTCGCACCAACTTTCAAGAAGTACTCCAAGAATCAGTAGAACACATTGTCTGGCACTAATTTTCCAAATATACTCCGACAATCAATAGAACACATTGATTAGCGCCAATAGTCCAATAACGGTAAAACACATTGTCTGACATTAATCTTTAAAAAGTAACCCAAGAATCAAAAGAACACATTTCCTGGCACCAATTTACAAAAGATACTCCAAGAATCAATTTTCGAAGAATCAATAGAACATATTGTCTGGTACAGATTTTCCAGGAATAAAAAGAACACCTTGTCTGGTACCAATTTTCCAGAATCAAAAGAACACATTTTCTGGCATCAATTTACAAAAGATACTCCAAGAATCAATACAAAACATTGTCTGGCATTAATTTTTCAAGAATCAATAGAATACATTGTCTGGCCCCAATAGTCTAAAAACCAATGAAAAAAACATCATCTGCCACCAATCTTTAAAAAGTAATCCAAGAATGAATAGAACACATTGTCTGGCACCAGTTTTCCAAAAATCAATAGAAGACATTGTCTGGTACCAATTTACGAAAAAAATAATCCATGAATACATATGACACATTGTATGGCACCGATTCCACAGGAATCAATAGAACACATTGCCTCTTACCAATTTTTCAAATATATGTCGACAATCATGGAACACATTGTCTGGCACCAATTTTCCAAGAATCAATAGAACACATTGTTTGGTACCAATTTACCAAAGCTACTCCACATTGCCTAGCTCAAGTTTTCCAAACATACTTCGACAATCAATAGAACACATTGTCTTGCACCAATTGCCAAAACACATTGTCTGGCGACAATATTCCAAGAATCAAAGAACATATTGTCTGGCACCAATCTTTATATAGTAAAACAAGAATGAAAAGAACAGATTTCCAGGCACCAATTGACAGAAAAATATTCCATGAATCCACAGGACTCATTGTGCGGCACCATTTTACCAAAGATACACCAAGAATCAATACGAAACATTGTCTGGCATCAATATTACAAGAATCAATGGATTATATTTTCTGGCACCAATTTACAAGATATACTCCAAGAATCAATACTGCAAGAATCTGTAGAACACATTGTCCGATATCAGCTGTCCATGAATCAGTTGAGCTCATTGTCTGGTATCAATTTTCGAAAGATACTCCAAGAATCAAGGCATCACGTTGTCTGGCACCAATTTTCCAAAGAATAATCTATGAATCCATAGGATACATTGTGTGGCACCAATTTTCCAAGAATCAATAGAACATATTGTCTGGCACAAATTTACAAAAGATACTCCAAGGATGAAGTCAACACATTGTCTGGCTCTAATTTCCGAAGAATCAAAGGAACACATTGTCTGATACCAATTTTCCAAATATACGTCGACAATCACAAGAACACATTGTCTGGTACCAATTTTTTCAAGAATCAATACAAAATATTGCGTGGCACCAAGAATCAATAGAACACATTGTCTGGCACGAATTTTCCAAAGATATTCCATTGTCTAGTGTCATGGATTATTCTTGGAAAATTGGTTCCAGACAATGGAGTATCTTTGGAATCAATGCAACACATTGTCTGGGACCAATTTCGAAAAATACTCCAGGAATCAATGCAAAAAAATCCAGGAATCTATAGGACACATTGTGATTTCCCAAGAATTAATAGAACATATTGCCTGGTACCATTTTCCGGGAATTACTCCAAGAATCAATGCAACACATTGTCTGGCACAAATTATCAAAAGGTACTCCAAGAATCAGTAGAACTCATTGTCGGGTACCAATTTTCGAAAAACACTCCATGAATCAATATAACACTTCTCCAAAAAATAATCTGAGAATCAATAGTGCACATTGTCTGGCGCCAATATTCCAAGAATAAAGAGAACACTTTGTCTGGCACCAATCTTTAAATAGTAATCCAAGAACCAATAGAACACAATGTCTGGCACAAATTTTAAAAATAATAATCCAAGAATCACACTTCTCCAAAAAATAATCCAAGAATCAATAAAACACATTGTCCTGCACTAATTCTCATAGAATCAACAGTTCAGTTTGTCTGACGCCAATATTCGAGAATCAATAGAACACATTGATTTTCGGATTATCTTTGTTAAAATTGGTGCCAGAAATGAGCTCTATTGATTTTTGGATTACTTTTTGAATATCGCTGTCAGACAACGTGTTCTATTGATTCTTGGGGGATTGGTGCCACACAATGTGTCCTATGGATTCATGAATTATGTTTTGAATATTGGTGCCAGGCAATCTGCTGTATTGATTGAGTATCTTTGAAAAGTAGGTGCCAGGCAATACATGATATTGACTCTCGGATAATTGTTTGTTAAATTGGTGCCATGTGTTTCCATTGATTCTTATAGATTGTTGCCCGACGTTATGTTCTATTGATTCTTACATTACTATCAATAGATCAATGACTGCAATTTTCAAAAGGTTTTACAAAGTTACTCCAAGAATCAATACAAAACATTGTCTGGCACCAATCTTCAAAAAATAATCAGTAGATATTGTCTGGTACCCATTCTCCAAATATACTTCGACAATCAATAGAACACATTGTCTAGCGTCAAAATTCCAAGAATCAATAGAAGACATTGAGTCGCACGAATCTTCCAAAGATACTCCAAAATCAAGAGAACACATTGTCTGGCACATATTTTCCAAGAATCAAGGAATACATTGTCTGGCAGGAATCTTCAAAAAGTATTCCATAAATCATTAGACCCCATTTCTGGTACCAATTTTCAAAAGATACTCCAGTAATCAGTTGAACAAATTGTCTGGCACCTATTTCGAAGAATAAATAGAACACATCGCTGGCATAAACTTTCAAAAACATAGTTCATGTATCCGTTGAACACATTGTCTGGCACTAAATTTCCAAAAAATATTCCGAGAATCAATATAACAATCTTTCAAAATATAATCTAAGTATCAATAGATTTTCCAAACAAACTCCAAGAATCAAAACAACACATTGTCTGGCACCAATTTTTAATAATCTAAGAATCAATAGAACACATTGTGGGGCAACAACGTTCAAAGAATCAATAGAACTAATTTTCCAAAATATTATTCGAGAATCAATATAACATATTGTCTGGGACCGGATTTCCAAAGATACTCCAAGAATCAATACAAAACATTGTCAGGCACCAATTATCAAAACATACACCAAGAATAAGGAGAAAACATTCTGGCACCAATTTCGAAGAATCAATAGAACACATTGTCTGGTACCAATTTTCAAAAAATAATCTAAGAATCAATAGAACACATTATCTGGCACCAATTTTCCAATAATCAGTTGAACACAATTTCGGGCAACAATTTTCTAAGAATCAATAGAACACATTGTCTGGCGCCAATATTAGAAGAATCAATACAATACATATTTTGACAAAATCCTTCAAAGAAATTATCCGAGAATCAATATTACAGATTGTCTGGCACCATCTTTCAAAACGTATCCAAAAAACTATTAGAACCCATTTCTTGCACCAATTTTCAAAAGATATCCCAAGTATCTGTAGAAGACATTGTTTAGTACCAACTTTCCAAAAAATAATCAATATCACACTTTTTCAAAAAAAAATCCAAGAATCAATAGAGCACATTGGCTGGCACCAATTTGCAAGAATCAATAGAATCCATTGTCTGGCACCAATTTACAGAAAGATATTCCAAGAATCAATAGAACACATTGTCTTGCACGAATTTCCAAGAATCAATAGCACACATTGACTTGCAGCAATTTCTAAGAATCGATAGAACACATTTTCTGGAACCAATGTTCAAAACAATTATCCGAGAATCAATATAACACATCGTCTTGCACCAACACATTTTTTGGTACCGGTTTTAAAAAAGAATTTCCGAGAATCAGTAGAACACATATTCGGGCTACAGTTTTTCAAGAATCAATAGAACACAACCTCTGGCACCAATTTCCATGAATCAGTAGAACACACTTCTTGGCACCAATTTTCCAAGAATCAATAGAACTCATTGTCTGGTACCAATTTTCCAAATATACTCCAACAATCAGTAGAACACATTGCCTTGTGCCAATATACCAAGAATCAATAGAACACATTTTCCTGCACCAATTTTCAAAAGATCTATCCTAGAATCAATATAACACATTGTCTGGTAGTGGCACCAATCTTTAAAATGTTATTGTAACTCGTGAAATTTGTGTTTCATTTTTTAAATCCAATAAGATATACTGCTTAATAATATATAAGCGTAAATAGATCAGCTAAAGAGAGCGACATAGATACATAATATCTTGTGAGATGCATACATAATGTGTTGTATCAAACGGAAAAGAAAACGTGTTCACCTGAGCATGTATAAGATAGACAGATCGATAGACAGGTCTGGTTAGTCACTCAATAGGAACCGTCAAGTGACTAACGTCTTTTGGCAGCATGATGTGTTGCGTGTGATCAATTAAAAGAATTGGGAAAAGGGGAGATCAATGAATACGGTCCTTCTCTCGCCTTTTGTTGGTCAGTGATCACTAAAAAAAGTCTGAACTCATTTAGCATAAACCTACATTGAGAATTGAACCCCGAACTAAACATCTGTTATGGGGTAATTTTAAAAAAATGATTGGTTGGGGGGGATCAATTAAATAATTGGAAAAAGGGGTGATCAGCAAATAAGTTACTTCTCTCGCCTTTTGTTGGTCAGTGATCACTAAAAAACAGTCTGAATTTCCAAAAAAGAAGCGTGAATGCTGTCAGATAAAAACCAAGAGACCAATTTAGCATAAATTTATATTGCAATTGAAAAAACAAAAAATAAACTTTTTTTTTCTAATAAGGAGTGAATGTTTAAGTTTTCAGCCCTCTAGCTTCATTGGTGCAGCCTGTACGTGCGATACATATCCAGCCAGACCCACCTAAAAACTGAAAAAAACCTATGTTGATGTTGACAGTTTTGGTTGACAGTTTCTAATAAATAGATAGATAGCTAGATAGATAAGAGTTGAAGAATACCACTCGAGGACTCTCAGCAATGTCTTGAAGCAATAAGCGAAGGTTTTGTGCCATTTAGCTTCTGTTCAAGTACCAAAAAAGAAAACCATGCAAATGCAGAAGCTCTTCCTTTAAGTGCGCTTCCGAATTATCAGTTAAATTCGCGCTTGGCTGGAACAACACGTACAGAACATCCATTTAACGACCGAAGCTATCTGCATGGACAATTAACCGCCGACATTATACAAAAAAATTAATAGATAAATAAATAAACAAAAAGATGTACAGGCGATAAGGATACGCAAACTAACACGGTACTCTACTTTTCATTATGAAGCGTGGAAATTCGACCATACACCTGAGAAATCTATCTATATAATGGACAGGGTGTCTTTTTCTGTTTGTTTCTTTGTTTCACTGTCCATAACTTCCACTGTCTATTTATTTATTTATTTATTTACATGTAATGCCACCCTGCCTATTATAATATTACTAGGATATACCCGTAAAGAATGACGGAGTTATCTATGTATGGATCGGCAATAAAGATCCAAAAGCGATTTTCTTTTTTTATTAATTTAAATATCCCAATTTTCAGTTTTTTGAAAGTCTTAACTCAACCCAAGTTGTTTTAAAGGGTGATTGGACATAAAGTATTAAGACAAAATGGCATGTAAGAAAAGTCAACACTGAAAAAAGTCATAGAAAGAAACGTATTTTATTAAAAGTATAACTTATTTCATTACAAAATAAAGTTGATTGCCAAATTTGACAAATATGGCCTTTTTAAAAAGCATTTGGCCATGAACTTTTTGGTTTGGCCATATTTAAATGTTGAGCTATTTTGACTTTGGGGGGTGGGTGTACTGAGAGTATTTGCATTTGGGCATTTATGAGCCAGAAACGTCGCCAAGAATCTAGAAACTGCTTCTTCCTTCCAACTGCTTCCTCACTGTAGGCAACAACAAAAGAAGCCGAAAGAAAGTGAAAGGAGAAAGACAGGGTATCTCTTTGCAGCGTTCAACGTACCATTGACCCAATTTGTCTATATACCTTGATCGGTATTCTTCGTTGCTATGGAAACAGCATATCTCATTTTTTATTATCCACCCTTTGACTTTTTCATTGCTGTATCAATGTGTTTCATGTGGACCAGTCCGATTTTGGGATTTGAATTTTGGGATGTGTCAGCTAGCGGCCACGACAGACAATCATACAACCAAATAAACATACTAATTTGCATATTTGGCTTTTATATGATGAGATGTATTAGGAAATACATGATATTATAATAGTCAACATTTGAAAAATACATGGAAATACAGGAATTTCTTTCAATCGATTAGTAAAATTAGTAAAAAAATGTAATATCATACAGTTAACACTTGGGTTTATTCGGCACATAACAATTTATTTTAGATCCCACCGACCACTAGGATGAAGACCTCCAGCCCTCGTACAAGTTAACATTTTACTCACTGATGAAAAATACGGGTCTCACTAGTTTAGAAATAAAACTTGAAGTAAATAATGCACATTATACACATACATGCACATTTATACACACACACAAAAAGAAAAAAAATACATTTAAATTCTAACCATTTCGGAGCGGCTAGCGAGGAAATCCTTTGTCCTGAGTCTTCTTATTCTGACAGGGAACCGGATAGCATGAATACTGAGGAAAGATCTAAAGATTTGAGAAGACTTGCTCTCCCAGCGATGGCCACCAGATATCTCTGTTGTGAAGATCCACATAACATCAGCAATCTGGACCTTGCCAGGGAGCTGAAGAAGTTGTGGAATATTAGGTTAACAGTGGTGCCAATTGCGGAACGATCCCAAAGAAACTAGAAAGAAGACTGGAGGAACTGGGAATCCGGGGAAGAACCGAGACCATCTCTAGACGACGGTACTACTGAAGTTGGCCAGAATACTAAGAAGAGTCCTGGAGTATTGATGCGTCTTGCTGTCACTTTATCTCCAGTGAAGGCCCCCAGTCACTGCTGGTGTGAAAAGGAAATCACGACTAACAACGGCCCGTAAATGTATTTGTCAAATTATATCAAAGTCAAAACAGACCACACAGTAGAACAGCAAATGTCACTTGGGATACTGAGCAATGGTATAAGCACAAACCAGAACCCATCCCGGAGAATGAGTATAAAACTCAGTAAACTACCAAACTTTCTTTTCTGCACTCTCCCTTCCTAGCCTCTTATATAAATTAAAGCGTAACATTCGAACGAAAGAAGGGAAGTAGGAACAAGCACAATACTTGTATAGATCAGGGGTCTTCAACGTAGGCGTTACCGCCCACTAGTGGACGATTTGCGATTTTAAGTGGGCGGTTGTACAAAATGATAGGCTGAAGAAATATGTTCAAATTTTATGTTAGGCGGGCGGTAGCATGTTTCAATCTCTTTAAAACATGTCAAAGTGGGCGGTGAGCGAAAAAAGGTTGAATATCCTTGGTATAGATAGTGTTAATAATATATGTAGTAGTAGTAATGAATTCGTACTGATTGGATGACATAACAGAGAAGTAGCCAAGGTAGAATTCTTCAGCTAATGTGTTTCTTGGCACAAGTTGTTAATTTATTTATGGGCTTCTAGGTTGGACTTGTTTATTTATTCATTTTTAAATATATGAAATATTTAATTTTAAGTTGACCTCCATTGCACAAGCGCTTGTCTGCATCCCAGCAAAGTGGGCGGTAACATAATTTATCAAATTAATTTACATGAATCATGGCCCGGTATAATGCATAATAAATGTTCCTTGACTTGCAACCAATACATCAGATATTAGAGAAGATATTATACTGATATTTTTCTTTTCTTCAAGAATCCGACGAACGTCTTTATCGGGTAAGCCACCGACCCTTCAAAGGTATTTATCCTACGTGTAGGCTACACATTTGATAAATACTCAAAAGTAGATCAGCTTGGGGATTTGAATATTTTTTTGTGATATATCGACTCCTACGATGTCTGTCCGGAAAGCATCCAGCCATTTGATATTAACTAAAATATAGTCTACCTAGGCCAGATCGTGTAGGATCACCGAAGTTAAGCGACGTCGAGCTTGGTTATTACCCAGATGGGTGACCGTCTGGGAATACCAGGTGCCGTATGCAACAAGAAGATTGTTCTGCGGCCGTCTTAGCCTATGCTCTGCCACTGATTAACAGAACATATTGCCAAGCTAGGACCAGACTGTGCACCCGGTCCTTCCTCACGCACACGCTGCTCCATGGAGGATACATGAGAGTGTGCTCCCATAGAACCCGCCAATACGTGTATCGAGTGGCAGTGATCAGTCAATCAGTCTACATAGGGTCACCATCAGCTGCTTCGCCATGTTCTCCCTAATCTCGTCCACGGTTTGAAATCGGTCATTTTAGATTTGGCAAAAGCCAGAAGTCACAGGGAGCCAAATCAGGATTGTAGGGAGCGCTAACAGACCTGGGTGAACCGACTTTTTGCCAAAAGTCTCTACACGAGACGTGAAAAATAGCAACAGCTCGGTTGTTGTGAATGCGACAGTCACACAGTACGCAAGCTCACTCAATGACGTCTTACTGTCGACTGAGTAACCCCGCGGGAGAATGCCTTCTGACACATGCACAGTAAGGTCCCCCCTGATTGCTTGCCAAGTTACATCAACGCCGAGATATTTGCCAGCGGAGTGAGTTCGATCCTCTCTCGATGTCCCAATACTGTAGCCCTATACCAGAAGAAGATAAGCATAGTACATCTCATTATATAAAGGCCAAATATGCAAATTAGTATGTTTGTATACATCCAAAAACTCATAATGGATTGGTCCACATGAAACACATTGAAAAAGCTAACAAAGAATAAAAGGGTGGATAATAAAAAATGCAACGAAGAACACTAATCAATGTCTGCAGACAAACTGTGTCAACGGAACTCTAAATGGTGCAAAGAGGCCGTCCCCCCTCTCCTTGCTCAGATGTAGCCAGCGTTGTGTTTCTCCTACGTAGCATGCGGCGACCAGCTAAGGAGGGCAAGCAGAGTGGCTATACAAGACTCCAATTCCGATTACCCACCCCCCGCCAACAGCTTGAATTGAGTTGAGACTTTTAAAACAAACCAAAACTAGGATACTTGAACCAAAAAAAAAATTACCCAACAAAATCACTTTTGGCTCCCTACTGCCGATCCACACAAAAACAACCCCGTCATTCCTGACGGGTATATGCTAGTAAGTATATAATAACTATATAGTGACAAGAAATTCACAAGAAATACTATTTTATTGGCAGTTTAACAAGTTATATACACTAATTTATTCGAACTGGTGACCTCATCTTGATTGTTATAATCACAACCTTTCGACCGTCGTACGCTATGGTCTTCTTCAGGTAGTAACGAACTCGTACTGATTTGATGACATAATATCACCCAAGAGTGCCAGCGTAGATTAGCCTGGGGATTTGAATATTGCTTTGTGGAATATCGACTTCTACGATATTTTATCAAATATATATATATATAGTCTAGAAAGCTTTATAGCTTC
>VCCN01000782.1:2431997-2446150 GCA_006491835.1 Architeuthis dux | reverse complement strand
TCCCACCTAAGACTTATTCTTTATTTCCGATCAACGCTATTTACTCACTGTAGGAGGGAAATTGGCCTGAGTAAAAATTGCGATAAAAAGCCACTACAAAAATAAGACGAAGGTAAAAAGTAGTCATACAATTAAAAAATAGTGATATTGTTATTATTATTTGTTATCTGAAGCGTGAGATGTTCGTGACTTTGGGTTTAATTATTTAATCGCATTAATTTCCGGTCTCTCGAGAGTGAGAGAAGTATTTTTAAATTTTTGTCGCCTCCCAAACATTTCTGTCAAAAGGCAAAATAGATCGATTCTTTTTTCAGCAGGAGTCGATTATTGATTGTCATCAGAGTGATAGATAAATTGCCAGTACTAACCACGCCCAAGGATCGAAGAAAATGTCTGCAAACACGTCTAGAAACTTTTTTTTCAATAGAAGTAGAAACCGTCAACCAAAAGTATCAACATAGGTTTCTTCAGTTTTTAAGTTGGTCCGGCTGGCTGGCTATGTATGTGTCGCATGTACCGATGGAGCTAGAGAGCTGAACACTTATGTCTAGAAAAAACGTTATTTTGTTGGTTTTTAAGCCCCCACCACCACCCAATAAGATTTCTAGTGGGGATTTAATTTGCAACGTAAGTTTATGCTAAATTGGCCTTTAGTTTGTGCACGGCAGTATTCACGCTTGTTTTTTTCTTTTAAATTCGAACTTTTTCGGTGATCACTTCCCAACGAAAGGCGAGAGAAGTAACTTTTTTTTTTATTGATTACCCATTTTCCCAATGTTTTAATTGATCACCTCCAACACGGCATGCTACCAAAAGACGTTGGTTACGTGACGGTTTCTATTATGTGACTAACGAGACCTGTTTTATTTTATTTTGCAGTAATCAATAACAGCGACTGGTTTTCTTAAATCAACTCTAAGATGGATAAAACATTTTAAGATGTTGTGTACTTTTGTCCAGGGAAGAAAATGATTCTTTAAAGACGTGCAAGAAATTCAATAATCACTCAAACTTTTTTTTCTTTCCTTTTAGACACGGACATTAATACATTTCTATAATACTCACTATGTGGTCTCTATGCGCCTCTGGTAATAATGACTCAGCATTATAGATATTTTTTTCTTTTCTTCAAGTATGGACACATATGGTTAGAATATGAATATAAGGAAATTCATTAAATTTGTCTGATAAATCAGTTTCTTTTCTGACTCACTCTCACGATAATGTATTGTTACCTATCAATAAATTATGTGTGTGTGTTGAATATTTATGTAATTTAATCTAGAATATTTTTTAGAGCGACGTCTGTTGGACGATTTTTTGCAGGATATCGTTCAAGTTGCTATATATATATATATATATATATATAATCCACATACAGCGCTGTTTCGTTGTCTTACGACTCATCAGTGTGGCTACTGACTATAAGTACCTTGGTGCCTCGAGCCAGGTTTGAAACCGGACCTCTGGGCCAGCAGTCCGACGTTTTACCAATGCTCCAAGTCACCTCGGTGGATTTGTAGGCAATTTTAAATCCATATAAACTCATGTGTTTTTATCTATTTACGAATTTCTCCGAAGAGCTAAGTGTAAATAGCTAATTCCCTACTATAGTGCTCGACCTCTAAATTATATATGTGAAAGTTCGAGGAATTTGATTATTTAAAAATGTATTACTTACGCTAACACCTAGTTTCCATTGTCTCATTTGAAGTAGTATTCTTGGGCATATATACAGCGATCTTACAAAGGTGTCTGGCAAAAGTCCGTACAACGTTCGGTTCGCGTGAGCTATTCATATTCCCCGGACCTAAAATCAGTTTTAAATTTAAAAAAAGAATCTGTAAGAATATTTCTTAGAAAATTCTATTTTAATATAGCTTATAGTTTTCTGTCACATACCTTGATTTTATAGGATATCCTATATTTATATAAATAAATCATCGTTTATATGAAAAGTATAGTTCATAAGTATTTGAACAAGCACACAATCTGTTTTTTCTATTGCCTACGATTGCAGGGGCCATCATGGATTTTGAGCAGGGTCGAATCCAGCTTAACTTATCAGTTTGGCAACTGTTCCATATAGCAATGTGAGTTCACTTTTTCAAACTCCTTGATCGATTCTGAACAAGATTTTAGAAGGATAGAAATAAAAAACTTGCTTTTGTTATTTAACAATTTAATTCTATTCTAAAATAAAAACATTTTCCAGAAATGTAGCATTCAGAACCACAAAACATGACTAAATGCCTTGTTATGTTGATTGCAACACATTTGATTCTTCTTGCGTGATGTTTTTAACTCTCAAAACCAAGCGATTAGCTGTTTGTTCAGATACTTATGACAAGTATTGTATAATGGCTGTAAACATAGTTTGGATGCTTTTACACCAGTCAGAGCCAGAAACTTGAAGTGATATGTCTAATTTAATCAAATTCGAATTATCTTTTTGAAATTCTTATTAGAAATATTTTGTCTTTTATACTTCCCTTCTCCTGTATGCAATCGTTTCACGAAAAGATTAGACAACAAAATTAATACTTCCATCTTAAGAACAATGAAATAAGATGTTTTTCTCCAAAGTGAGTTAAAACATTCACATTGAAGAATAAAAACGAGAAACAAAAACAAAATATTCAGTGAAAAAAGAAATTATTTCATTAAAATATCCTCCCCTATCCCTTGGCTTTAATACATTTATTCCACTTTGGCAGCAAATCATTTACATTCCCTGAGAATTTCTCTTTCAAAGAACTGATAAGTTCATTAAATTCCTCTTCAATTTGATCCTGATTCGAAAAGTTCTTGCTTGTAACGAAGTTGTCTATGTGCTTGAAAAAAAATAGACGATAATCGGGAGGTGAGCGGTCCGGTGGATAGCCGTAAAAATAGCGTCTGTCTGTTAAGAGACGAAGTCCCGGTTTCCATTGCATGCGCCAGCTTAGTGATCATTAGGGACCAGGAATTTATTCTTACAAGTTTTTTATGACTACTCTCTTGGAAGGATGCAAGTCCACCGAAGGGATACTTCCACCCTAATCACACAGTGCAGCCAATTAGCTGTTGAGTGCTCAGGGATATTGTCCTAATACCGGAAATTGAACCCGGGACCATCTGCGCGTGAGGCAGACGTGCTAACCATTACACTATCCGAGAAGGGCTCGGTGATTAGGCATGGTGCCATGAAGTCTCTGGGAAATACGCTAATTGGTTCGCATCAAATTGAGATACTTTTATAGATAATCACAAGGAATAGATTCCTGGCCATTTGGTTAAGATCAGCCGTGTTCCGTCTTCGGGTGAGACATGGCTCGAATAAAGCGAGCCTGGTTCACAGGAGACTCGTCTCCCAGGCAATATGCCGATGGAACTGGGCTTTTTTTAAACACACCCACGCACAAATGTTTGTGGGTTCCCACTTTAAAAAGGCCTTGTACCACATCTCATATCCGTGGGAAGATGAATACATACCGCTTCCTGGATAGATACTGGTTACTGGGCTTTTGGTTTGGATCAGTTGTGTCACATCTTTGGGCGCTAGGTTTGTCATAAATGAAGTGTGCCTGGTCCCTGGGTATCTGTCTTTCAGGAAGCACCACTATATTTTACACTCTGACGCCCGAGGCAAAAGTTGATGGGACTGGACTATTTTTGCCACTACCCACATAAACGTGTGTGTGTGACTTCGTATTAAACCGACATTGTGTCATTTTTGCCCTCGTGGGGAGGTAAATAAATACAGTTGTACCTCTCTAATCTGGCAACCTTGAGACCTGTCCATTGCCGGATCACAGAACATGCTGGAAAACAGAATTGGTGGTCAAAACTTCTTTCAAAAATAGAATTGACCCCAAAGAAATTTTTCTGATAATAACGTTTCATAAGAATCAAAGAAGCATAAATAAATAAAAGATTTTATAAAATTAAAATCGGAGGGGGGGGTGTTTATTTGAAAAAAATATTTCTATATGTTTTAATTACAAAATACTCTTCTCATAATAAAATGTATCCAAAATTGAATATATCCAGAAGGTTTTACTGAAATCGGCCCATTAGAATGTTTCTGGTGACATTTTAAAATGTGTGTGTAAATTGGGCCAAAATTTCCCAATGCAAATTCTACTAGTTCACTGGTTCGCGAATGTAAACAAGCTTTCTAACCCGGTTATCTCCAGTTTTATATTGTCTACAGAAATAATTTTAATTGATCATTTTCTACAATCTTTATTTTATTAATAACACAAACATTATTACGATACAATTAATAGATTACAGACATTTTAATCGGCACGTCGCTTTTTGCCAAAGGTCCGCGAGAGTTGCTATGGTATACAGTCTTACTTTAATTACCTTACTCCACAACCTTATCACTTCATGGACAGTTTGTATTGAACTGACTTGGTCGGCAGGGGTGTGGATGAGGGAAGAGGTGGGGCGATTTTAAATTACCTACTCAACAAGCTAACGGACCCCAGGCTTTTGAAAGGTCTTCCCACAGACACCCAGAAATACCTTTGTGGACCTTAAGGTGTCCGCGACCCCCAGTTTGAGAACCACTGCACTAAATGTTGGATTGAAGATCCCCCCTATGGAGCCGGGCCCCCAAATCTCCAGCTACGCCACTGATGGTCGGCTATGAAGAAATCTAACTGTGCACAAATTCAAAATGGAAATGACAAGGATATTTGCAGTCTTTATTTACAGACAGACGGTGATTCACGCGATGTTTTACAAGGAATGAATCTGACTGGCTGAGACCTATATTTAAATGTGACATAGGGCCACAAGCATTGAGGCTATGTGGTGAGGATGGAGGACTATCGGCCTAGAACTAGTTCATGGCCGGCGGAGAAGTGTGGCCCCACAGAAGAAGTACACGGACTTCTTGAAAAGGACTCATCTCATCTCCGTCAGTGGATAACAGAGGCAGCCAACAGGAAGACATGGCGGCACAAGGTCTAACAAGCAACCTCCTGTGCAGAAGTAGAAGTAGAAGGGAAAAGAGAGCACCAGAAGGCGGGACCTGGGCACCATTGAAAAAGTCCCATATTCTATTTTATCAGTAGAAACGGCGAAGATACTCAGATACTTACTGATGCAAAGATACCGAGTTTAAATGACAGGTATGTATGTACTGGGCTTAGTCAGACACTTCGCCAAATTGGGGGGAAATGAATGTTTAATAGACTGTGTTGCCAGGGGCGTAGATGGAGATTTGGGGGCCTGGAGGGCTTGGCTCCTAAAGGGTCCCACCATCTAGTTCATTGGTTCTCAAAGGTATTAATGGGGTCCGTGGACAGACCTTTCAAAATCATGGGGCCCGTGAGCCTGTTGAGTAGGCAGACCTTTCAAAAGCCTGTGATCCATATGAAAATCTATTTAAATAAACGGGGTCCTTGATCATGAAAAGGTTGGAAACCACTGATTTAGTGAGATTTGATTAAACCTGCCACGCTTACGAGGCTAGTAGCGGATATAAAACGAAAATTATTACAGTCAGTGACGTCGGTAGAGATTTGAGGACCCGGGTGGGGGTCTTGGCTCCTTGAGGGGCCCCTTCAACATATAGTGAGATTTGTTATTGTATAATTTTAGTAGAAATGCAGTAGGTGAACTAGTATTCATAAAGCTTTTCATTAAAACAAATTCAGATTGGTAAGGCAGGTTAATTTCAAACTGTTGTTATGTCATATTGCGATCTCAATCAACAGACACATATGATTTGTTGTCTCCGATACACTACATATAAGAGCCAAATCCGTCCAAAAAAGGATTACTGCACGCACATCTGGGCAGGCTCCTCTCATCAGATATTTCCCTCACATGATGGAGTACAGAAGCGAATGCGTGGACTAGTGGGTGATGAGCTTTTCTACCGTTACTTCTATGGAAAGTGTTCAGCTGATCTACATTCCCTAGTCTTTCATGTCCGGGAATGTTCAGTTAAAACCCGGTCTGCAATTAAGGCACATCCATAATTTTTAGATATATTTAGGACTCGCCGCAAATTCCACGCAAATAGCTTCTTCACAAGAACATCTGCTTTGTGGAACAAATTCCCTTCTGAATGTTTTTGCTGACGAGTACAATCTCGACATTTTAAAATACAAAGTGAACAAGTGTCTTACCTAATGTTAGTCTTTTGTTAAATTATTTGTTTGCTCTTCATTTTTAGTGTTTCTAACTCGTATAAGTCATTTTAATTCCCTTATTAATTCTGTGGCATAAATCCCTTATTATTAAACCTTTGATGTGAAAAGTGGTCGAAAGGCCTTGCTTAGGGTGACCAAATGTAAACAAATATATATATATATATATATATAAGTTCTCTCTCTCTCTCACACACACATACACACACACACACAAATTACTTTAAAGAGCGTGCCATAAAACCTTGGTGTAGAGTAGAAAGACTCGTGCGAATTTCTTTTAAGTACATTGAAGCGGCGTAAACTCGCCATTTTTGTATGGGTGGCGTAAACTATCTTTTCAGTGGCGAAAGTTTTCTGCTTTCATTTGTTCCATAATTGACTTATATCCTTTGTATTGGAATGTATGCGTTTTAATGTTCAGAAATACTGTGTTGAATGGTCAAAATAGTTTACGTCGCTTCAATATATTAGGTATATATATTTACCTCGTTTACGCCGATTTAATGTTAACTACCTAGGTAAGATATCCCTACGTTGAAAATCAGTCGCTTTTACATGGACTCGAACAATCATAGCTTTCTCCACAGGCAAATTCGCTACTTTTCGGCTTGGATCAGATTTGTGGTCCCTGAGACCAGTCTTCTCGGCAGCACCTCTCCATTGCACTAACAAGGTACAGTCACAGTTACGCCATGAAAAACTGGTGGGACTGGGCCATTTTTGCCATTACCTACACATTAAATCGACTTTGTGTCATATTTTCCCACGCGGGGGGAGGAGGGCAAATAGAAAACACTACTGACTTTGTATTAAGCAGATCCATAGATAGCCAGATCGCTTTACAGAGAGACATGAACGGAGAGATATTTAAAACATCTTAATTCTGACACAAACTTTAATAGAAGATCAAATTCACTGTCAGTGTTTTGTGGGATCAGATCTCTAACATTATAATGATTTTGTAAGCAGGGACTCCGAAAGGGGGGGGTGCCCTCGGTGCGTCGCACCGGGGCCCGGAGGTCCAAATGGGACCTGAGAGTTAAAGAGGGCCCGAGAGTTAAACTTCTAAGTCTATACGATGTGTCTATTAATAAAATGTATTGACTCTATTGTGTACCGTCGAGCGAATATGGCTTGCTAAAATGGTTATAGCAGATGAAAACAAGATGGCTAAAGGACGAGGGTGTTTGTGAGGTCAGTGTATGGGTAACCCGAGAACAGCTTCGCATCGCCTCATAAAAATAATTCATGCGGCCCTGTTTGTAAGCAAACTAAATTTCCCACAAGTTCAGAAAATATTGGGGCCGCGACGCCCACGATCGAGAGCTGATGATGGTGATTACACGTATATGAATGTACTGACTGTAGAGTTGATTGATAGATTATCTAGCTGTTTGAAGCCAGGCTTTTATCTGGACATGAACACTGACAGCTGGCAACAGCGCAAAACTCACTATTGAACCCACGGTGACACTTGTGTCACATACAATATGATTGATCTGCACAGACTCTTATATAATATTATATTTTACCCTTGATTTTAACTCATGAAGAGTACTATGTGACATCTACAGTACATCGTGGTGCAGTCTCATGACTGTATGTCAATTTGCCTACCCAGAATCCCACATAATGTTCCTTCAAGTAGAAATGAGTCTGGGTTCTTATGGGTTTTAATCTGAATCTGAAGCAGGGCCCCAGAGAGGAATCCTATAAGGCGGCGCAAAGCTGTCTTCGCCCCACACCACATATACACTTCACAGATACCCTCGTCCTTTAGCCTCCTGCGTTCATCTGCTATACACCTTTTAGCACGTGATAACATATTCGCTCGTGCTATACAATAGAAGCAACCTATTCTATTTATGGACATATCGTATTGACTCAGAAGTTTCGATACACAGCTCAACCCCAAAAGATCTCGGGTCCCGGTGCGATGTACCGATTACACCCCTTCTCAGAGGCATTGCTCTCAAGTAGGCACAACTTTTCAGATAGATTAATACCAGTAGAGAACTGCATACCTATTTCAAATGTAGAGCATAGACAAGCAGACTGCGATGCTTGAAGTTCAATTTCAAGTGATGGTCCGACGGAAGCTTATTATCCCAAAAGCACTGACATAAAAGGAAAAATCAATTGCTTTGCGTAGTCAAAGAGATATTTTGTTAGAGTAGACAGTCTTGTATTTGCGAAATCCTCTAATTATAGAGATAAACTATCAAATAGAAACAAAAAAAATGCTTTGTAAATTTGTATTTTGAAAGAAACGTAATAGGCGTAGATAAGATAACTCACTGAATGCGATGTTTTCTTTTCTTTTTTCCAGTAATGGAAGAAACAAAAACAAAAGAAAAGTAACAATGACAATGAAATCATCTGAATTTACTTGATAAAACAAAACCGTATCGGCACCATGCAAGATGGCGCCTAATCGCTTGAAGCTGAAGAGTGGTAAAGCAGGAAATACAGCTAACAACAGACGGGAGGAGTGGGTATTGTGTCGCCATCAGTCAAACGTATTCCTTATTTTTCTACTTTTCTTTGTTCTCTTCTTTCACAGTGAATCCTGGAGAATTTTTGTTTAAACTAATGATTGCGCCTTGACGTGGATTTATTCGCATTTTCTTTTTCATCTTGCGACGTGGTTAATTTACCTTTCTTTTTGTTAGTTTATTTATTCTTTTTAAATTTTTATCTTCCCCTTATTTAAACATTTAGTTATTCTTTCTTCATTTTGTTTCCACGGTGACTTGACGTCACTGAAACGTCATCACATCCTGTTTAA
Organism: Architeuthis dux; assembly: GCA_006491835.1. Taxonomy (NCBI): domain Eukaryota; kingdom Metazoa; phylum Mollusca; class Cephalopoda; order Oegopsida; family Architeuthidae; genus Architeuthis; species Architeuthis dux. The sequence continues at coordinate 2,437,207 of VCCN01000782.1, read as the reverse complement.
TACGAAAAGAAAGAAAGATATGTAGATTTGCTAAATACAGGCGTCTCTCGATATATCGCGATTCGTTATAGTCCAGTTCGCCATATGAAGCGGATGGGTCGTGGACCCCGACATCTTTACTTACCTAATATTCGTGAATCATTTCATGAATAGGGAAATATGTTTTTAGATAAATTAGATGAATTCAAAAGGAGCTAAATTAATAGCTAGATGTAATATAATAGCAACTAAATGCACTAAAAAGGAGTTAGATCTAGCTCCAAAAGAGCTAAATTGGCAACCCTTGTAATGTGTACCTGCATGACGGGAATGACACATCTAAGGGAAAAAAGGCCTCAAGTTCAACAAAGAGAGAAAGACGAAAGAGAAATAAAAAAAAACAACAAAAAGATTAAATATTGACTACTTATCTTTACATTTCTTTTGCTAATTGTCGCTATTGTACTTTACGTAATCTTTTCAGTGCTTAAGGAGGATGAGAAGACGGTCTATGTTTCTCACCCACTTTGAATACACACATTTTTTTCGATTGGGCGTGTCTCAAAAGAGCTTGTCAGCTGACTGCTTCTGGCGATACTAACGACTATTCACGGGATTTAACGAGGACAGACGAAGTTTATCGAACTTCCTATAAGAAGAGCTGTAGTCCGGGGGCCAGCAGGATTTACCCTGAACCCTCAGGACCTTATGGGTAGGGTACCATGTTCCCAAGAAAAAAGTTGCATACAGCACAATGTCCGCCAGCACACACCAAAACAATCCAGAATTTCATACCTCGTCTCCCAATTGACATATCTGTAAATGGAGGTTATTATTGATATGATTAATACTAATTATTGAATATATAACTCCTTTATTAAAATATATCTGACTCCATTAAAAGTTACGGTAAAAACAATAACAATGATGAGAGCGTAGTAATCTCTAACGGTAAGCTAATAGTAGCAGCAGTAGTAATAGTGGCTAGTAGTCTTAAAGGTCAGTACTACCGGTGGTAAGCTAGAGTGCTGATTATACTGGAGAAAGACAGATTAAATGTTAGCGATACACACTTTCTTTCTCCGTGTGTTCTTGTAGTAGCAAAAGGGATGAAATACATGTATGTTGCAAGATGCAAGTTGCTCATGGTAGCAACTCATTGATAATAAAGAATACAAATACTTGGCAACGATAATAAGAAGTATATTTGTTACAGAAGATATAACAACAAAGTAGTTCTCAGTCGATGAGAAGAAGAAGAATGCATTTAAAGTGTCCATATACTACTTAGTAAAATGTTAAAGAATTCTTCGTTGGTTGAAGATGTTAAGGAAGGGGGGTGTATGTATGAATGCGTACGTACATAATCAGAGTTGATAGGCGCGTCTCTGTGGAACCGTCATGGATTTCTCAGGCGACAAAATTGACTGAACGAAGAAATGAAAATTAACGGTCTTCTTATAGTAAGAGGTGAGTGGTGGATGTGTGGCTGGTCGAAATGTGGGGTGTTGAACTGGGTTCAATATACATGGTTTTGCCAGACTTGTTGTCTGCAAAGGGTATCAAGTTGCGAGTCAAGTACATTATTTTCATGCCCTGCAGATTGACTATCTAAAAGCACTAGCAGACAAGAGGTAACTTTATTTCTCGGAATAGAAATCTGTGTGTCAAGTGCTTTAATTTGTTGACCGGAGTGTGTAAAAACACATGTGTCTGTTACATATCTCAGTGCTTTAAAAGGCTAAATCGGGGTATTCAGATATGAGGAAATAAAAAATACACTTTATTTTACCATAATAGTAATTTTTAATTTATCGATATTCCAGGATTTTACACATCTATGAATCAATTATTGATGGAGGTATATATATATATATATATATATATATCGTTAGAAAGAGTATTTCATCAGGTTTCCAACTATGTATCTTGACAAATTGTACCTTTTGAACATACAAATTTACAGCCAAAAACGTGAAGTTAGTATGTAGCATTCCTTCTTTTTTATGACGTAAGCGTAACATCGAAATTAGGAACTTTAACTGCGAACTCCATGATCATACAATTCATTAAAGAAAAAAGAAAACACAGTATATCGTCCAGGTTAACTTGGGTCGTAGGAAAAGTGTCTCCGTGCGATAGGACGAGAAAATACCATTGCAACAGAGGCGTAGCTAGAGATTTGGAGGCCCGGGCGGAGGGCGTTGGATCCTGGAGAGGCCCCCTCTAAAATCTAGTGAGTTTTGTCAGTAGAAATGCAGTAGGTGAATAACTATTTATAAAGCTTTTGGGGATACCTCCAGGGAAGGCCCATGAGGGGGCGTTTTCAAATAGCCCCACACCCTAAGTCTGAACTTCTTAAACTAGTCGAATTTCCTCAGAGGAAGCTGTGGGCAACTGAGATGGCGGTCAGATTATTGGACTTTTGTCACATAGTCCTCATTTTCTCAGTTTTCGAACAGCGTGCGAGTGTGGATGCGGAGATTGCCTATCTAAGAATTTGGTTCGAACCACCTGCAGCCCACTATTAAACGTGGTAGACTGTTGTCGGACTCTAGTCCAAGTCGGTGTCTGCAGTTGAAAATCCTCACCTTATTTAGGGGAGCAAACTCTTCACTGTTTGTCGGTCCCGTTACTTTAAACTAAACTGATATATAAAATTAACATTTCCCTACCGTGATTCGAAATCTCGACCAAGTGATCGGTAGGCGGCCATTTTACCGACTGAGCCAAACTGACAAGTCTTTCTTATCTACGAAAATGTATGTTATAATATTTTTTTTATTTCTTATTATATACAATACAAAAGTTGCAGTAATCATCTCCAGTTGGAATAGAAGTAGGAGTGGAGTTTGACCATGCAGCAACCATGCTTGCGGATTATTGTATTGGGACACAGACCAAAGCCCAGGAGAGGAATATCACTACTTAGACGAGGTCCCTCAGAGGAGCAGCAGATACGATGTGGAGGGATTTGATTAGTAATGAGAAGATCAGAGAAATGGTCGGAGCAATACCAGTCCACAAATACATTCAGCACCAGAGAATTAAATGGCTCGGACATCTGACAAGAATGCGTTCAACCGGCCTTCGGAAGCTTCTGGGCAAGTGGATAAACTCGCAGGGGTTGGATCGAAGGTGTGACAGTTACAACCAAGTCCCATGGCCTGTCACTCACAGAGGCAACCCGCCGTTTCCACCTCCCCGTGACACCTTGCAATACACATGGAAAGAAAGTAGGGGGATCCATTTGAAACACTTGCCGTTCAAAGCTTCTAGGGTTCACGGAGAATGTCAATTCAGAAAAATACAGATCCCTTCTGCAGGTGAGAATTTTACCAGCTTGTTTCGATAAAATATGCAGACAAGAACCTGTATCACATACCATCGGGAGAGTGTGACGACGGTGCCAACCCCGAAATCGAACCGGAGACCTCTGCCCAACCGCAGTGGAAGAGACTACGTGTGGCAGCGCTGTTAGAACATTCGGGTTCCCCGTTCATGTTTTGCTGCACCATACACTTCGCATACGGGCACTTGAATCATTTCTTAGCATGATATAAGTGGCCGATTATGAGGAGTGCGAATAATTCGCTTTTGGCAGCGGTCAGAAGAACGTTGTTGGTTTAAAGTGATTCGGGGAAAGAAAACTGCGTGTTCCGGTGTCGTGCAGGAAGAAGTTCCCTCCGAAGAGGTGTCCTGCGAAAGAGACTGTGTGCCCTGCGGGCCTTCCGTTGTAAAGAGACCTTTCTACTACAGATACCTAGATGGAAATTACCCGGCCACATTCTTAGACACGACATCAACATCCCCGCAAACAAAGCAATTACATTTTATTTTGAATATAAATCAGATAAGGGGAGATACAGAGGAAGGCCAAGAACAACTCTGCCAGTAAAATTAAAAAGTGACCTTGATAAACTCGCCAACTTCGACGCCACAATACAAATACACACATACACAAAAAGTTCTCAAATTTACACGGAGGGTGAGCTTGAACAACTCCGACGATTAGCCGGAGACAGAGGCGCGGAGAATAATGGCAGACAAGATTTGTGATGCCCAAGCAGGGATGGCTTTGGCCTACCCAGCGTAAAGGCGATAGATAAAATAATTTCGATGAAAAGAACGATACTTTCATAGAAAAATGGAGCTCTTTGTCATACAGTAAAAAAAAAAGAAAATTAGATAATAACAGATACAAAAGAAACTGTTATGTCATGAATTCTATTGAACATGTCTGGGCTACTTTGGATTGTGAAATAAGGAAATTATCCAGAAGAAATTGTGCAAAAGATGATTTGCTTCGTGTTTTAAATGCAGCTTGGTCGGATATCCCACAAGAGAAGATAGCAGATCTGATAAATTCGATGTGTGAAAGTTTTATTGGTTAGATCGTTGAATAAAGGCTCTTGTTTGGAATTGCAGGCGTCAATTTACTTTTGTTATGTCTAAATAGACAAGCCTAGTCAAACTCCGCTCCTACTTCTATTCTGACTGAAGATGCTTACTGAAACTTTTGCAACTGCCGACGAATGTACTGTAGGGAATTTATGTAACGTCAATTTCAAAGTAAAGGTGCTCGATGCGAAATTGAAATCCAAACAAGATAGATTTGCAATCCAGTGCGTTACTAACCGAAACCCGAGAGACCACCATCAGAAACCCTTCAAATCTCACGAAATATGCCTAAGCCACTGCCCAAGAACTACACTACCGTTCTGATACCACAGCTTTAAAAACTATTACAGGCCTCCCCTGTTATAACGCGGTTCGTTATAGCATGGTTCGCCCCAAAATATTAATCTAGCTCCAAATTAGCTAAATGTTTATCTTGACTCTGTTGTAACGCGGTTGGCTTTCTTGGACACCAAAACCTGCATTTTCACGTGGGCACACCTGTAGCTGGACCCTTTGAAATTCCTCAGGTGTTGACAACAAATATTATCCATTATCTCATGCCTCTGTTCTTCTCTAACCCTTTGCTTGTATCTTCTCTGTCTCTCCCTTATCCCTTCCAATCTTCCTTGCACCTCCATGTTTTATCTAAATGTGATTCCAACATGGATTATTTTCATATGCAGAAAAGGAATAAGGAATGTAGAAATACTTTCTACTGCATCCTCTATGTTATCTTTCTTTTGCTCCTCTCCATATAGAATGTTAATGTATCGCAATTATTTTATCCCTAATTGCCTTTCAATCTTTCGCTCATTGTCTCTTGATATCCA
>VCCN01000782.1:2413166-2429895 GCA_006491835.1 Architeuthis dux | reverse complement strand
TTTGGCCCTCTAGCTCAATTGGTGCGGCCTGTACGCACGATAGCCAGCCAGACAGTCAGACACACTTATAAACTGAAGAAACCTATGTTGATTTTGACAGTTTTGTTTGATGGTTTCTAATAAAATGCACTGTTTCTAGTGTCATTTTATCCCAACTTCCACCACGGCTTCTGCATTCTGACTGGTGCCTTGATGTCCTGATACATCGAGTTTGCGTAGATGCTTTTAATTCTAACTACGGCCAATCGGAGCTGAATAAATATTAGCCTTCACTCCGGAATATATAATTGGCTAACGTTGACTTTTCACAGCTGAGCCTCCTGGAACAGTGAATGTCAATATTCTTATATGGACTGCAAATTGAGTAAAAGCGTAGATAAGCAAATTTGTACATTGGTGTGGATTTACTTAGATACTAATCTGCCTTAAGCGAATGCGTACAAGCCAGGGGGGGACAAGGGGGACAGAGGGGGCAACACCCCCCCCCACACACACACACACCCACACACAATTCAGGCAAAACTTCCGGGAAAATTTGTGCAATTGATATTTTTGCAGCTAAGAAAGGCAGAAAGCAATATTTCTTTTAAGTTATATGTGTGCTTTTTATTGCGTATCGTCGATTGATGAAAAGATTTTTTTTATTGGAAATTAGTACTTGTGTTTTTAACCTATGTACCATTTCGGGCAAATCAAGCTCTCTGTCCCGTTTAATCAAAGGGTTCCCATACGACGCCCATGGCGTCAAGGAAGATTGATTAACGCCAGTTTGCCCGGTGCGTAGACATGATAGAATATTAAACTTGAAGAAATTGATGATTCGCTTTCTCGTAATTCAATTCGATTTAAAACTGGTCACCCAAGAAACTGTAACGTGGCCAACGACGTTTGGCAGCATCCCGTATAGGGGGTGATCAATTTAAAAAATTGGAAAAAGGGGGACCAATGAATAAGTTACTTCCCTTTTGTTGGACAGTGATCACTTAAAACGTCCGAACAAGCGTGAATGCTGCCGGACACAAACTAAGGGGTACGTTTAGCATAAACTTACATTGAAAATTCATTAAAACCCTATTTTGGAGGGAATTTTAAAAAAAAGATTTTTCTAAACACAAGAGTAAATGTTTTAATTTTCAACCCTCTAGCTCCATTGGTGCGGCCTGTACGCGCGATACATAGTCAGTCAGCCAGACCAGCTTAAAAACTGAAGAAACCATTGCTGACAGTTTTTGTTGGCGGTTGGTAATAACACAAGGATGTTTACAGTATAGCGCCAAGAAATCTATGACCGTTATAAGATCCAATTGAAAAATATCGGCTAACATCGTAATAATAATAAGTTATTTTTAATGGGGTTTCATTGACGTTGGACAAGTAATAAGAAATAAATATTTAGAAGAAAACAGAGCTGGATTAAGACAGCCGGATCTCTACCCTACCAAAGATAAAACATTATGGGAGGAGCCAAACTTAGTGCGACCGTTAGCAAGCTTGTCATGTACAGCATTAATTAGGAAAGTGAATTCGATTCTCACGGATACCCCAATATTGTGGCCTTGTGTCAGACTCAGCTGAGCTTAGTATATATCTGGACGTCAAGGCGAGAGCGAGGGTAAGCAAGCTAGGGTTTCTAAACCATAAAAATAAGCAAATGAATTCGATCCTCAAGGGTTCCCAAATAGTGTGGCCTTGTGTCAGACTAAGTCGAGCTTAGTAAATATCTGGGAGCCAAGCTTAGCATGGTGGTAAGCAAGCTAGTGATGCTAAACCATTAAATAGAGAACTGAAAGGCTCCTTTCTCTAGTAATCAGGATGATGATGATGAAGAAGAAGAAGAAGAAGAAGAAGAAGAAGAAGAAGAAGAAGAAGAAGAAGAAGAAGAAGAAGAAGAAGAAGAAGAAGAAGAAGAAGAAGAAGAAGAAGAAGAAGAAGAAGAAGAAGAAGAAGAAGAAGAAGAAGAAGTCCACAAGATATTTATGTAGTAAACGAAATCGAGTTTCAAGTTATTGTTACTTTTATATAAAACAGCGTAGTACCCGTAAAAGATGACGGGATTATTTACGTATTGATTGGCACTTTTGCCTCGGATCAGAGTATCAGTTCGTTCTGCCTAGGATCAAAGTATATGTGCGCTCGGCTTAGGATCAAAGTGTCGCTCCCGGCATTTTTTTTTTAACTCCGGGGAATTCTATATTGATGAGACCAATTGGTATTAACATGGCAACCAAACCTCCTAAATTTCCATATAAATTGAGATAGTCCATTCGAAAATTCATTTTAACATGCACAAATTGATCTTTTAGTGTAACACTTGTTCATTGAAATCCTTGTAGCACTAGTACCCATTTGTTCTTCACCATGAAATGTTGTACATATCATGCCAAAGGCCAGACCAATTATTTGCCAAATCCGAAAGAAATTAGTCAACATGCATATAATAAAGGTTTTAGATCTACTTGAGTACTTTAGAATGGTATATAAAGGAGTTATCTAGGTGTAAAAACAACTGAGATTGATTTTCAAACTGTCATTACCTTTAAAAATTCACATTTTTGGCAAAGTTCAGAGGGCCGTATCTCCGGAACACTTTGAGCTAGAAATGTGAGACGGGTGCCATTCCGTTTGTCATGGTTTGACCCCTGGTTGATTTGACATGGATTGCCCTACTACTATCTTTTCGTATAATTTCAAGCCTTGTGCCAGACCAAGCTAAACTTAGTAAATAGCTATTCAGACATTGTCAAAATCCGCAAGAATATTTAGGAGAGAACTGAAGATTTGAAGAGACTTGCTGTGATTAAGGCACCAGATGTTACTGGGGTAAAGATCTGCACACACAGAAAGCAATGTGCATCCATACAGGTCTTGTTAGTCATTCAATAGAAACCCTCACGTGATCAACGTGTTGGTGGTGATCAATGAATAACTTACTTCTCTCGCCTTTTGTTGGGCAGTGATCACTAAAAGAAGTCAGAATTTTCAAAAAGAGCAAGCGTGGATGCTGCCCTCTCTATTGATGCGACAATACATAGCCAGCCATGTCAACTTAAAAACTGAAGAAACTTTTGTTGACAGTTTTTGGTTGACTACGGAATGTTCACGTCCTATGGTTTGACCACAGTTCAGTCGGAATATTCTCTCAGGGGGTGGCAGACTCCCATAGCTAGCTCCGGTATCTGCCAGGAGAAGGAAACTCCTGTGAAACATACGACCTATGGGCTATGCTCCTAATTGCGCCAATCCGGTGGTCTATAGGATGCAAGTCCTTGGTTTAAACGGTGGGGTCGGTCCTGGGCAAGTCGCACTTCACCTTAAAACTACACAGCTCAGGCTGGATGGTTATTCCGAACAAAGGCCCCGACGTCTATGGTAATACTGCTGTAGAATACCCTTCACAAAAATCTTCGACATATATTTGTATTTAACACTTTTCGATGGGCGCACAGATACTACAGAATTTGAACAAAATCCGTGATGGTCATGATGTTTTTGCCTTAAAGATTGTTGATTTGACACGAAATGACCCAGTAGTAGTAGCAGCAAGAGGAATAGCCTGGGGAGAAGATGGTGATGTTGTATCTGGTGGTGGTTGAAGTTACGCAAAAAAGGTAGTAGTATTAGGAGGTGGCCGATAATAAAAATAAAAATAAAAATAAAATACGAACGTTTTTGCTCTTAGCAGCAAAGGGGGGGTGTCAACTTTCTTTGGGAGTCAGATACCATAGATATTTATTTCATTACAGAAAATCAAGTTCACTCAGGTGACTGAAGTAGGAAGCACGGTCCTTTCTGTTATGTGTCATGTGCCGGGATATGTGGTTGTGTACTATGCCCCCCACCTCCAGGTAAACAGGTCTGGTTAGTCAATCAATAGAAAGCGGCATGTGACCATCGTCCTTTGGCCGCATGTCGTGTTGGGGATGATCAATTTAAAAAATTGGAAGAAGGTGGTGATCAATGAATAGATTACTCCTCTCGCTTTTTGTTGGGTGGTAATCACCAAAAAAAAGGCCGAATTTGAAAAAGAAAAGGACAAGCGTGAACGCTGCCGGACACAAACTAAGGGACACATTTAGCATAAACTTAGATTGTAAATTTAACTAAAAACCTATTTTATTTTTAGTGGGGGTGGGGGGGATTTTCAAAAAACAAAAAACGTTTTTTCCTAAGGAGTAAATGTTTAGATTTTCAGTCCTCTAGTTCCATTGGTGTGGGCCTGTACGCGCGACACATACAGACTCACTCGAAAACTGAAGAAACCTATGTTGACAGTTTTGGTTGACGGTTTCTAACAGCGGCAGCAATTCAAACGATATTCGATTCCGGTCACCCTTTTAGGTGGATGGCTATCTTCATACTTGTTGGCATTCGTGTACAGTAAACATAGAAGGATTTTGCCATAAACACAAACATGAGTGGTCAGAAAAGAGACCTTTCCTATGGTTTCCCTTCTTCTGTGGAAACTTCTGATGAGGAGATTCGCCAAACTTTCAATTCCCCCCCCGTGTTTTATGTGGGCTTAGAAACGTTATTTACGCTTGATTTCAATGTTAAAAAGAATAATTAATCATTCATACATTAAATGAGCTCTGCTGAACACGAGAATAGTCTTTAATTGTTCAAACATTAGTTACTAGCATTACGCATGCGTTAATATGATAAGAGAAATTGATATGAAAAGACTGAGATAGATAGATTAACATCTGTGCCGGCGTCCCCCGTTATAACGTGGGTGGTGTGGTCCAAGAAAGCCAACCGCGTTATAATCGAGTCACGATAAACATTTAGCTATTTTGGAGCTAGACTAATATGTTGAGGTCTACCATCCACCCGCATTATAACGAGAATCGCGCTATAACGAACCGCGTTATAACGGGGGAGGCCTGTATCGAACTTCTGCGCCTCTACTTTTTGATTTTCGTTACAGGCAATTGCCAACCTGACTTAAACATCTATAGCGATATTAGGTTTGCTCCCAGGATATTTCCCGTCTTTGGACTCTGTCGGGACTGGACATCTTGGGTTGTTTTATATATATTCAGATGGATAAACATGTTAATGTTATGATTTGCGTATCCGGCCACCTGTGGCGGAAATGTAAGTGACCTCGATCACCTTGGGAGATGGATCTATTGCATCATTGTTGTAAACAGGAAATGGTTGTTGGTCATTGACACCGTGAGACACCACGTATGCATTGGGGAGATCTATAAAGCGGACGCAGAAGAAATCATCCAGGCCTGGCAAGCGGACCGAAACCTCGACACTCAAAGAAGACAGACATCAGCGGAGCCGAAAGGCACGAAACCGCTGTCCCTGCTGAGGGGACAGCTTGGCAGTTCTCCTTGTCTTCTCTCTTCCACTCTTCACTATCCGGCCAACAAAGATGTATGTTCTGTAATAAAAATATGTCCAGATATTTTTACAAGCAAGTCTTCGGGTTTCCTTTCTATTCGAAGTCCAGACCCGGGACCGCTATATAACATTAATACATACGTATTTGTATATTATTACATTGCCAAATGTAGGTATGTACGTATTACAGAATAAATATATGTATGTCTATACATGTATGCGTCTAAGTAGATATAAAATCTTGGCAAATATATACAATTCCAATTTTAAATTTCACATTGAAAATAAGAAGTATGGAGGCGAGCTGGATTCCTAGCCAAGGAGTAAGGAAAACAGATAGTGCAAAAGGTTAACAGATTGGCTCCCTAAAGATAGCAAACGCAGTGGGAGAAGACCAGACATACGGTGAAGAGGTGAGACAGAAACGTTTGCAGGTAAGACATGGAAGAGTTTAGCACAGTCACGGTCGACATGGAAGGAACTTGATGGCTGCTGATGATGATCTATCACTCTTGTCTATTCAAGTCTATCGATACGTATATTTCAGTATGTTCCTATTCCTCCATCTATCATAATATCTTCATTTCTATTGGTATCTAACGTATATATCTATCCTGGAGTGGTCACAGATTTTCTCAGGCGTTAATGGATTGGGTACGATTTCAGAGAAAGGCAAAGATTTTCAGTGCAGATTTTCACGGCCGATAGAACATCAGCCCACGGGCGATTGGGGCAACATGCTCATCCTACCTTCTCACAGTCAATACATTTGCATACTCTTCCGTTCAGATTCTGAGATGAAATATGTCCATCATTCATTTTTAGCAAACATCTTTCATCTTATAGTGTCAGTATTAATACGGCAGTTATCTATTTATTTTTATTAAATGAAGTATTGTAAATCATTGTTATTAATTTACCATTCTCTCAATTTTTCAGTTGCTTTTTTAAAAATCGTAAACTACCAAAAGGAAGCCGGCCTGAGTAAAGTTTGCAATAAAAAAAGCAACTGAAAAATTCAGATGAATGTAAATAGTAAACGTTATTAATAATGATTTCTTCATATTTTTTTATCACAACGTTCGTCATGTTGCTTTTTATCACAAAGATCCTGTTCGACCTACTCTTCAGGAGGTGCGGTTGGCCTAACGGTTAGCAGCACGAGTTCAAACTCCTGCTGAGACAGTTTGCGTTCACTTCGCCATTGGGAAAGGCATGAATCCATCTCTTCTCTCCCAGCTATGGGTAAATAGCAGGGCAGACTGGGTTCTTCAGTCTTGGTTGGCAACCAGTCTAGAGACGGACAACTCTGAATTCAGACGGGGAAAATGCAAATACTCGTCCAGCGTCATGAGGGGCTGGTAACGGAACGTGTTCCTTAACTGTACGGTTAACGGGGCTCTGATGAAGCTTCGATGGGCCTAGCAAGCCGGAAGTTGATTATAATAAATTACTCAAGTAAAATAAAGGAAGATAAAAAAAACGGACGGACAAAAACATCGCTACCGCTATCTCGACCTCCCCACGCCATCTCGAGTACAGATTGAACCTCTAATCCGGCAAGCTTGTGACCTGGTCATTGCCGGACTACAGAACATGCCGGACTATAGAAACTGACCTTTAAGACCCATTTTTTTCAATAAAAAACTTAAAGATTTTCTCCTTTTGTTTCTTTAAATCATGCACAATAGACGATCTGACTTCATAGTACTCACATACACTCTTTACATAAATTTCTTCGTCTAATCTTTCCGTAACGCCACCTTTTCAAGCATAGATAATGTTTCATGCTCACGCTTTTTAGCACTAGCATCATCTTCTACAGCTCTTGGTCTCTTGGATGACATCCCGAAGGTCTACAATACAGCTGAATATATGAAATTAACAGGATTGTGTCACCAAAACACTCGGATGCAGTGTAAACAAAGTTCGTCGCCTCAGCGCTGCTAACAGCGCTGCTAACAGCGCTGCTAACAGCGCTGCTAGCAGCGCCGCCCTGGTGGCAGATTCACAAACGAATGGCAGTAGATTCAAAACGTGCCGGAAGTTGCCGGATTAAAGAGGTACAACCTGTACAAGTGGGATATTGAAGAATAAGAAGGGTGAAATTAGAATAAAGAAATATCTTCGGACGAAACTTCGGCTAGCATCCCATATCTTAGGAGTTCGCCCACATGCCGATTCGGTCACAGAAGCTTCATGGTTATCCATGTGTAAACCTGTAAAAGCTGCTAGACGGAAGAGAAATGAATATTCATCTAACACATCAAGTTTGGCAGATGAACCGACTTTTTTCCCGAAAGGGATAAAAGCCATTATTGAGCTTACGATCAAGGACGTGTAAAAGTTTCGCCGTCGCCATTGTTACAGGGGTATTCAAAGTTATAAATACCTTTATTCAAAATATATGTACTTTTTATACAAAACATGAATACTTTAATTCAAATATAAAGTACCTTTATTTAAAATATATGTACTTTTTATACAAAACATGAATACTTTAATTCAAATATAAAGTACCTTTATTTAAAAGATAAGTACTTTGAGAAAACAAAAACCTATTTGATTTCAAAGTAAAAAGGGTAGTTTGGTGAGCAGTGGCGGAGCCAAGCCCAGGCATTGTCCGCACTCCCAGCATCCTTGCCCGGGCTCGCAACATTTAATCTTAATAGACAACGTGCTGTAAACCTGAACCTTGAAGACATCGTCCATCGTTTTGCGACAAAACACCGAAACAGGAGAACTGCCGTTGTGTAGTTTGTAATCGTAATGACGCTGCCATCTTTAATGTCTCATTCTTTTTATTTACTGTAACTTTGCAATTATATTGAGTAATGACTTTGAATTTGATTTATTATATAAAAGCCATATTATTACTCATATAAAAACTTTGCCCGCCCTCATACTTTTCTGACCGAACCTTGCCCTGGCTGGTACAAAACGCTGGCGCCGCCACTGTTGGTGAGTATATTATCACAAATAATGGAAATCGTTTTGTCTAATTTATTTGCTTTTCTCTATCGCCTCAACAGACATGAGCACACCACCACGCAAGCAGAAAAAATATGTCGGTAGATTCCTAGAATGCGCGCGTAAAAATGGAGGTAACTCCTGTTAGCCTTAAAATGAACTATTATCTCCCCCTTGAAAGAAAAACAGATTGTTATTGTTTAAAGAAATTTAATTGTTAATTGTTTTTATTTGTGCAACGTTTATAATATCGAGTGGGTGAGTGTATGAAACGTTAAATGTTTGTATTGAAATAGAGTTGTTTTAATTTATTTTATTTGGGCTTCGTTTTTAACATCAAGTGGGCGGGTGTTTTTCTCTTTTTCTGTTGTTGAAAAAAAGGGAGATAATCCTTTTGAGGCTAACAAGAATTATGTACATTTTACGGGCGAATTTTAGGAATTGACCAATATGTCTCCTTTTTGGTTGATCAAGGGGGAAAAATCAAAGAAATTCAGCAAAATCTCAGTTTATCAGTAACGCCTCCTGAGCTTTAGGGATGATTGAGCATTTTAATCCAGACGTGAGTGGATATTTCCGCAAAACAAGACGCTGGATAGACGAGGGTATTTGTAGAAATGTATCTTCACAATGAATTGTATAATTTTTCTATAATTGATTGCCTTTTTACGCTATGTTTTCAGCCATCAAATATATCTTTTCTCGTCATGTTATGTAATATTTAATATCTATAGAAAAAAATCCAGAATAATGGTACTTATATCTTCAATAAAAGTATTTATGAATCTGAATAAAAGTATTAAGTTTGGAATAAAGGGACACGTCGTATTTCGCGTCGTATAACGCGGGCCATTTTAGCCAAATTTAGTACCTAACAAACTACTTGCCGTTATACGCGAAGAACAAATCTTTGGTGGCTCCCGTAGCAAGCATGGAACAATATGAAATAACATGAGGACACCTTCTGAGAATTTTCAGGATTCGAAGATTCTAATAACAGTGAATAAATATTGATTCAGCAGTTGAATTTCCCTGCCTACACTATTAAACTAATTCTTGTATTACTTCTGCTAGCGAAGTTGGAGATGTATGCAACTACACCCCGGTCACGAAGAGAAAGGTCGGACGCTTCTTACTAGTGCACATAAACAATCTTTATTTATCTCTGAAGTCTCAGTACAACGTGAAAACTGCAATATAAACTATGAAGCCGTGAATTAGGCAAATACACAAGTGCAGTTCAACATCATAAATCAACTTACATGACGTTTGAACGTAAAACGGCATACAAGCGATACAAGGCCACGATTTAAAACAGAGAAACAATTGCGGTGAAAACAGCAAGAAACAACAATATATAACATACATAGCGCTTGAAATACACGAAAAGAATACGAGCCGCATGAATCATTGTGTTTAACATTCATAGTGCTTGAACGCAAGACGACACAGGCAAAATAAACACGAATAGCGTGGATCAACAAATAGATAAGGAAGGAATAGGTTCTTAGCATGAAGCTTACAGATGTGGCTATGTCGTAGTTCACAATGAATTGGACGTTTAAGCATAGAAGTTCGAACTGTAAGGATGGTCCCTACTAAATGTCTCTCGTTGTCCCCGCAGAAACAACAGCTCGATCTGAACGTCAATATTACCGTATTCGCCCTGTAACCGGCTGTAAATATCTCGTGTCGTGATTTCTGACGAGCTCAGAAGTTGGAGATACCTGGTGAACGCTGGGTGAGAAACAGCCGGACTGTTCTGCTGGGTCCTTATATGGGGTAAAGAAATGCGTGTGTGCAGGGACACGTGTTTTCAATCATCCAGGAGTCATAGGTCAAGTTACTCTGACTTCAGTTTCGGTGCGATCAATCTGGAGTCCCCCTCTCGGGGATTCAGATCCTCACAAAACATACCAGGGTGTAGTTAGCCCCCGATCTACTTAAAATCTCATTAGCGAGACGATGTCAAATTCCGGTTTGGGACTTTAAAGTCCAGCTGACACATGGCATCTTTTCTCTCTGTATGGCGCCCATTACAAGGTATATGTATTCGTCCGTGTCTTTCCGTCTTTCTGTCCACACGGTATCTCTTTTGTGGAAGGGTGGGCAATGGGCAATGGGCCCTGGAAGAATCGATTAAATTTCGGAGCGGATCCACAAATGTTCTTCTGATTGAGAGATTGTGACAGTTTCTTTTCCTCATACATTTATGTATACACTCATGACTGTCCAAACGATATCTCCAAAAGTTCTCAATGAATTTCAATGTAAGTCTGTGGAAGGGTGATTGACTTTTGGAACAGATCCATGCACAAAGTCGTAGTTATATGTCCACACCACATAATATCGCCAAATTTCATGTCTGTCCACACGATATATTCAAATGTTCTCAATGATCTTTTTGTGGAAATGTGGGCAATGGGCTATGAAAGAAGTGATTACATTTTGGAGCAGATCCTTGCACACTTACTTCCCCTTACAAAGGCGTTGGCAGAGGTATGCGCTCTCAGTTTTTCCTATGTGATTTAAATTTGTATATTTGTGTATCTTCCATTAAAACTTTTGAAGTAAATCACCGTTTTTAATGAATTTTAGCTTAAAAGATATGGGGCCCGACATACGGCGTCATTTAAGATATATTGTGAATAAAGGTTCATGCGTTTCGATAAAGATAGTTTTGTTTTGAATAGAAATATGTATAAGTTTGAATGACTCTATAATATCAGTTGGTAATTTACTGATTTACAAATAGTATGGTCGAAGATCTTCAGCCTTTGTTGGAACGCCCCTGCTACTGCCGGATTAACTTTGTAACAAAAGCAGCACTAAATGCTTGCAAGCTATTGATTCCGATTCAGAGATTCTGCATTTGCTCTATTCCTATACTGCCCTCAACTTATATGAACGACTGTGTGTTTTAGGTTAGCGATTTTAGCCAATTATCACCTGTAATTGGAGTAATTATTTTAACACAGTAATTAATGGGAGTGTGGTATCTATTTGAAACATATACGACACAAATGCAAACGTATTTGAAACTGGTCATATCCACTGCATAAAGTAAAACTATTACTGATATGTCAGACGTATTTGTCATATTATCTGACTATGTAGTAATTAAAAAGATTTAATTATTTTTCAAGTGAAAATTGTACGTGTTTTAATATTTATATGTATTTTCTTAATTTGGGGCTTTATAACATATGCTACAGGCCCTGCAGAAGCTTAATCCGGCCCTGCCAATCTGATACAACACTGAAAGCAAAGCAATCTATTGCCTCACAAAACAATAACCCACCCATTTGTATTTTTTTATACAAAAGTGGTATTCATCATGGACGAAACGTTTATTCTTTACGCAATAGAAAGAGAAGTCGTAACCACGAGATAAAACACCTGGTGTGGAAATATTTGCTAAATGTACATAAAAGTTCCGTCTGTTTTCATGGCGACAAAGAGTTGTCAGATAACTAAAAAAAGGTCGATACTTCATGTGTACAATCGTGAATAAAACGGAGTCTATATTCACAATGAGTCTACACTCTTAAAAAGGAGAGAATGGCTTTGTTGTACTATATTAAAGACCAACTTTTCAATGAAAATCACTACTGGATACATAACGGCGATATATATATATATACCCAGTGGATTCCGCATCGGGACCAAAGATTTAAACATTTACCCTTTATGTTTAGAGAACAATTTTTTTTTAATCTTCGTATTTTTACTTTTATATAATTCTCATCTATACCTTGATCTCGCATTGTGTTGAAGACTGTGTGTTCTATTGAGTCAAAGGCTTTTTCATGGTCTACGTAAGTCAAACAAAGCGGTTTGCTGTATTCTAATATCGTTTTGATTAGCTGGTTTAATGTGTGTAGGTGGTCTATTGTCGAATAGTCACTTCCAAAATCTGCCTGTTCGCGCGGTTGGTTTTCATCTGAAGTGTTTGTTAATTTATTTGTAAGTATTTTCGAGAATAGTTTGTAAATGTAAATGTTATGCATTTTGCCGACCGAGCCTTTCCGCCCAACCTCCGACATTTATAGCTCCTTTGATATGGCATATACACCAAATCTTTGTCAGAGCATCTTCAGATATATTTGCTTTAAGCGAAATAATCACTGTTTTATTTCAAACCTCTGCTATTTTTACAAGTTTCCTTCAATTTGCCGGTATAAAACGAAAGATAGCCATTTAAAAAACAAACAATTATTGATGATGGTCACAGAAAAGGAGAAAATATTATTGCTTTCGCAAACTTCATTATCCAACTCTGGAATAGCTACACTATGAAGACACCGTAGATCAAAAAAACTACAACTGAGGAAAAAAACCAGTGAGGTAGCAAAAAGAAAAAGTATAAGAAAAATACACCCGGTAAATATCTTTTCTTTATATCTCTATATAGAGAAAGAATACCAAAAAAATATGCATTTAGAAAATACTGAATTAATTGAAATAATAAAACATCTTTTTTAAAAACAAATTCAACGAAAACATTCATTTTTCCACCTCAAAAGCCCAAATATAATTAATCAAATGAAACTAAACAGTTGCCAAGAAGAAGAATATTTTTAATTTTTCTGTTTTTTAAATCCCAAAATAAGAGTTCTGTTCGAGCAGTTCCGGAATTTCTTTTCTAAAAATTATTTTCAGTGGAATCTAAGAGGGTGGGCTCGGGATCTCTGTGTGATTTGATATGGAATGACTCCTATGTTGAAGTTGGCTGTTTTGGTTGACGATTTCTAATACCTCAAAATGCTATCCTAGTCACTATCGATGTTAAATCCCTATATTCCAATATTAAACACGAGGAAGGAATGTTAGCCTTGGAAGAATGCCTTGACAATAGAACAATAAAGGAACCCAAAACAGAAATAATAACAACACTAATGCATCATATACTAACGCTAGATAGATTCAACTTCAACGGAAAACATTTTCTCCAAGTCAAAGGTTATGCCATGGGCACTGTCGCAGCGCCATCATACACTACTATATTTATGGGTAAATTCGGAAAAATACATATCTATCCTGAAGTTAATAACGACCGTCTCTTCTACGCTAGGTATATTCATGACATCTTCCTCATATACACTGGTGGAGAAACAAAACTATATAAATTGCTTACACACCTACATTTTAAACACGATTCAATTAAATTCGACCATAAAAAAATCAAAGACAACCTTCCTTACTCCCCAAGCTCTCAGACTTAGAAGCATCCGCTCGGATGACAATGAACGAAATAAACAGCGGTAAACTGAAATAACATTTCATAGCACGTGGCTACTGTTATAACTTAGTTGAAGATCACATTAATAGAGCTATCACGGTCTCTAGAGATTATACCTTAAAACTATCTAATAGAGATAGATCAAATCGTATATCTATCATAACGACAATTCTCCCATTAACTCAAATAATTAAGTACTGCTAGGACATCTTAAAACTTGAACCAGAACTAAGAGATATTTTCAGGAACCAGGCATAATACCCTATCGTCTACCTAAGAACCTCAAATATATAATCGGTCGTAATATCATACTAAACAACAAAATTATCCATAACAAAACTACTATAAAACAATCAAATTCTGTCAACCATGCAACGGGAAATATATATGTTGCGACCACCTCAAATTCAAGAGTACATGTCATGGGTCATTAGTTTTGCCTCATGCGTCGAGGCTAACGCGTGTTGACCACGCCGGCCGCCGGTTAATTCCTTCTGACCCCTGACAATGTAAATTAGTCCTATTTAAACATGTGGCTTCTATGGCCAGCCAGCCCCTACTTCGTCCACACTTTCGTTTAATTATCTTTTTCTACAATAAGTCTTTGATCCGTGATAACTGGTTTTTCAAAACATCTGCTTTTGATCAAGTGTCATTCTTAACTCGTCCACTGCCGTTAGCTTATTAATAAAATCGCCGCGGCGCTCCCTTTGTAACATTCCCAGCCGTCCAAAGTTGACGCCATCTCGCCCGCGGCTACTTGACCTATGACCCGAGGTATCCTGGGCCGAAATATATCTATCCTTAAACTATCAGACGACCAAATATTGACTCCAAACTTTAAATGGATCCTTGATCCACGCTAGCTCATTTTCAAATTCTAAGTCCCAAATTTATAATCTACTCTAAATGCGTTTGTCACGCGGCATGGTGTAATTTCAACATGTCCATCCCAGATGTGTTAATGACCTCGGCCCCGCGGGGTTATTTCCCAGCTGTGTTTGGTCATTTGACCTCTGACACGAAAGAGCCTGTGAGAAAATATATGCTTATTTTGACCGTGAGAAGATTTTCTGTTCTGGGGTTAAATTACTGAATTACCAATTTCGTTTTCTTATTAGAGACACTAAATTAACAACCTAATTAGGCGAACTTAGTTAAATTAAAAGGTCGAGCATCGGCCATAACGTCACACATTCATTAGCGCTATAACTAAGAAGACTTTTCAAATTTAGAAGCATCTCCTGCATCTTCTCCTAGGATGCATACGTTGCACAATACAATATTTGAGTAAATCCGAGTGGAGTGTTCACTAAATATTATACTTAATAATCATAGGCATAGAATAAGATCATTACACTATAATAAACTACTCCCTTTTGAACTACATTTTCGCTTAGTAGACCATGACTTCAACAGGGATGCTAAATTTACTATCATTGAAAAGACGGAGAAGAACATACCCAATAAAATCACCTCAATACTTGAATTCCATGAAGATAGATGGATAATTCGCATAGAACTCTATCACCTAATAGTTTCAATAATAAATTAAACCACCCAAATAATACTTGACTCCAACCCTCAATACAAACCAAAAGTAACAACCGATTTTATCACATCATAGTCTTTAGAAAACACACAATAAATAACACAAGAAACTCCCTATTTAAATATCCAATCTACACACATAATCTTTTATAAAAATACCCTAATCTTAAATTTCCTCGAACACTATACTTGATCTTTCGAGCCTAAGTTAATTTAAAATTTGGATTAATTCTAATACTAAAAACAATGGATGAGCCATAAGAATAATGTACACAGTCGGGTTATTAATGCCCTTCAGACTTTGATGGCTATCAATTCTTCAATTGATCAACTTTTGAATTTCTCATACCACTGCTTATAATAACCCCTTTTAAGACATATTCAATTATACAAATGTAACCACCAATGACACAGGCTGCAAGAAATACACACTCAAACTATACCTCACACACGCACAAATCACTTAACATAAAATAGATTAAAAAAGAACAGAAGAGCATTAAAACCACATTTCACCAGAATAAAGTAAGATCAATCCGACTTAAACCGACAATGAAAATGAAAGAATAGGATGTCCAGAAACATTACCCCGACCCAAACATCATGTAGACAGTATTATATTATATGACCCCATTCATCCACGCGCAGAAGATAGACGATATCCGAAACATGTTCGCGATATATATTATATATTAGACCAAGAAATAAAAATAAAGAATATATTTTCGTATACACTCCTGTTCTGTCTTTTATTTGACTGCACACACACGCATGAGTCTGGCAAACATAATTAAGGAAGCAGCAGAGATAGTAGGCAATACAAACGTAAACAATAACACAGGGAAATATTCTAAACGAACATTAAAACTAATCAGAGGAGAAATATGAAGATGCAAACGAAAGAAGACGAAAACAAAAAGCAGAACTTAAACTAATAAAAGACTAACTACGCAATACTCATGGCAGATTATAATGCTAAGGTAGGCCAAGGAAAAGCTGGAGAATCTAGTGTAGGAAAACGTGGAAAAGGACAGAGAAATGAGAGAAGTGTCATACTAGTAAATTTCGCAGAAAGATACGGTTTAAAGATAACTAATACATTCTTTCAAAAACGGGAAGGTCGAAAGTGGACTTGGAAAAGCCCAAATAGCACAACACAAAACGAAATCGATATCATACTAACTGACAAGATAAATAACATTAAAGACGTTACCGTTATAAACAAAGTAGACATAGGAAGCGATCATAGAATGGTAGCCGGCAGAACTCAATTTAACTTTAAAACTGAAATAAATAAAATGATTCTTAAGAAGAACAGATGCCCCAATAAAATAGAGATAGAGAACATTAGCAATTTCAGAGTAACGATAGAGAACAGATTTCAGGCCTTGTGGAATAGCGACAGTGAAATAGAGGAAAAGAGTAATAGTCTGACAAATATAATTAAAGAAGCAACAGAGATGGTAGGCAGTACACATGTAGACAATACTACAGGGAAATACTCAAAAGCAACATTAAAACTAATAAAACAGAGGAGAACTATGAAGATAAAAACTAAAGAGGACGAACACAAAAAAGCAGAACAAATTAATAAATAAAAGAACGAGAAGA
>VCCN01000782.1:2337977-2354060 GCA_006491835.1 Architeuthis dux | reverse complement strand
CCAAATCGTAAATGTGAATAAAGAAACGAACCCGCGTCCTCCTTGGAAGAAGACTTATACGCAAGTTCTGCTCTACCGACTGAGCTAACGAAGATCTCATGGCAGGAGTCTTTTAACAGTTTAGAGGTTAAATGCCTTAAAATATTCTTTCCGATAAGAAAAAATACTTTCTACGCCGGCTTAGCTTCTTTTCTGTCATTTACCTTTTTTCTAAACTGATTGTCTTTGTCGCAAATTATCTAGGTTCGACTATAAACATATTTCGGGTCCAATTATAAACCATTCTGTATCAAGACAAAAAAGTTTCAGTACACCAAAACTACAAGTGACAGAATAACCTCTTTATCCTTAACTTTTTATTCGTACGATCGTTCCTTAATCCTCTTTATATGTTTTCACTTTTTGTATGTACCTTTTTATTAAATGTATTTTTTATTAAACGTCATGTTAATTTGTACCTTTCTATTTTATCGTTTTTTATCCAAATTGGATATTATTTTTTCTTTGTGTCTTTCCACCACGTGGTAAATTACCCCTTTTAAAATGGCGCCTTCCTCAATTAAGAAGGAAGCAAACAAAGGCATTTCCCGCCTTTCGGCTGCATGCTACTGCTTGATTCTTTTTTCTTTTCCCCCCATGGTAACTTGATACTGCTACTTTTCCAACATGGCCACTGCTACCAACAATTCTTTCATTCATCTTTCCTTAATTATATTCCTTTCAAATCTTACAACTTCCAATATTGCACATTGGTTCCCCCTACATTTTTATGGTAAAATAAAGTGTACTTTTGAATTCCTCGTGTCAGAAAACTATGATTTAGCCTTTTAAAGTACCCAGATATGTCAACTGGGAGACGAGATATGAAAGGCGGGAAATGCCTTTTTGGTGAATGCTGGCGGCTGCGCTGATGTCTGTCTCTGGTTTGAGTGTCGAGATTTCTGTCCGCCCCCGCTCTCTGTTCGGGTCTGCTTTATAGTTTCTCTAACGCCTACGCGGTGTCAATCACCGGTCTCTATTTCCTGTTTTGAAGACTGACGCAATATACCTATTTCCTAAGGTGCTCGGGGTCGCTTACATTTCCGCACAGGTGTCTGACCCCAGGATAACCTTTAGATATCATAACAACGTGAACTACCCTTACTTAAACTAAATGACAGTGTACGAATAAAATTCGATAACAACGGGTACAAAAAAGGTAAAATAGTTTTTTAAAAACGTTCATATTTGGTAATTACCGAGGAAGGTAATTATATAAGGCGAACTAGACGTCATCTCATTAAAACAAAGGGACACATACAAACAGCCCCGGATATGGATTATGAGATTATAATACCAAACATCACAGATCGATATCAACAAACACAACCAACAAATCAGGAAACACGAAAACCCTACAACACAGTGGACGAATAATAATCCTCCTTCAAGATACAGAAAATGATAACTTCAATTAATATCACAAAGGAAATTATCTCCATTACACCATTCAAAAAATAAAATAAAAGGTTCTAACTTAAACAAAAAACATTCACTCACAATATTCCCTGCTCAAAAACAAATTATTAAAAAAGGGAATATGCTATACAATTACATGTACGTATCATTACACGTAGAGACAATTACGTCCCCTTGCTGTGAGTCACTTGCTGCTACCAGTTATTGAGAATTAAACAGATCATTGTTCAATCAACACGTATCTCTGTTCTTTATATATATTCTTAATCCGTACCGTCTTTATCTACAGAACATCATCGGCATATAACTGAGCGAACAGTAAGAGGATGTGTGAATTAAAAGCTTAGCCCCAGGTGGATGTGGCTCTGCCCCTCTCCATGGGAACTGTCTCCCCTCTGTCCTCTCTGGCGCAGAGTCCAACAATACAGGCAAAATAGAATATTCCAAAACAATGAGAGCAAATTATATCAACAAGTGACAGGATTGAGGAAACCTAATAACTACAACTCCTGGGGTAACCTATGGAGGAAAAGGGCAGAGTGGCTGACCAAAATGAAACACGAGCTCCAAATGATAAAAAGGTTGGAAATCGATGTCAACCTGGGGACCTTAAAGAAAACCTTATGGAAATGAGTTGCTTTACGGAAAGTCAAATATAAGTGAGAGGAAATACAAATTTATAAATAATCATTTGGATATTATTAACAAATGAAAATAAGTACTTTTCCTTCTGGCTACCTAATTATACAAGAGGATATCATTTATTTATATATATATGGTTATTTCCTGTAAAACGTTTTCCTAGAAAGGTTTAGTGCGATCTACAGCATATTTTCTGCATTACAGGTTGATATTGATGGCGAAATTCTGCTATTCATATTAATACCAGTAAGAAAAATGCGTACCTGCACAATGTGATAATACAATTGTGAACACTTTTAAAAAACACTGAACAAGAATATTTCAACATAAAATAGACGAAAATATATTAATCCAGTGGCAAAAATTGAACAATCTAATTTTACAAAGTTTAATTACATTAGTTACATGTATCAGCGGAGCTGATAGCGGAAACGCCCGAGTCGTCGCGTTCCGAAACGGCAGCCATATGAAGACGGGAAATTTACAGTGAACGATTCCCTGCATTTTGTGGATCCAAATGATCCAACAATCCACACAAACCAAGAGGAAGGTTCTTGGGTCCATGTGAAGGCAAAATTTCGTAGCATGTAGCATGGTACCTTGGACCAATTATTTATATCTTACTCACAGGAGTTTATGTGGAGAGAAAAAAACACAAAGAAAACCAGTTTGGAAATACTGGATTTCACATTATTACCCTAACCCTAAAAATAGCAAACCCAACCCTACCTACTAACCCTAACTTATGCTTTGTTCAAATTTATTTATCAAGCTTTTGTGAAAAAGAAAGTCTCTTGAACCACGTGAAATTGCCTGATATCAGTAGACGAGTTAAAAAACTGAAAATACAGATCTGAGGAATCTTCACGTCTCTTTCGTTGACTTTAAATTCGCCATCAGCAGCAGCGGTCGTTTCCGGTATCGGCAACAGCTGAAGTAGCGGCCATATGGAGACGGAAAAGGTAATGATAGCCGAGATTTCTTAAAATTACAATAGGGATTTGAAATGGGAGTTGATTTGAAAAAAAAACATTTTCATACGGTTCTCTTACAAAATACCCTTCTCATACTAAAATTCATTCAAAATTGAATACATCCCTGAATCGTTATGGAAATCGTCCCATTAGCATATTTTGGTGGAATTTTAAAATGTGTGTGTAAATTGGGCTCAAATTCCCCAATGCAATTTTTTATAGTTCTCTGGTTCACGAATGTAAACATGTTTTCAAACCCGATTATTTCCGGTTGTATATAGTCTACAGAAATAATTGTTAGTTGATAACTTTCTACAATCTTCCTAACCCAACGATTATTACGATACAATTGATAGATTCCAAGTTACAGACGTTTTAATCGACACATGTCGCTTTTTGCCAAAAGTCCGTGAGAGTTGCAAAGATACACTGCTGGAAAGCTGATGAAATTCTAACTAATATATATATAATGTATGTGTGTATCTATGTATATAACACCATCAGGAATTGAATCCACATATTTGGAATTTCTTTGTAAAACGCTAAATACCTAGCTGCATGCACAACAGATACAAATTGACAAGATACACTGTTGGAAATTTTTACGTTTTTTTCTAACGAAATATATATATTTATATGATGAATTAAATCCACAATCCATATACCTTGGCTTATAAAGTACACATATACTTGAGATTACCTTGTAAAAATGCTGGAATACCTATAAATTACTTTTATGGTAAAATAAAGTGTATATTTGAATTCCTCATGTCTGAAAACCCCCAATTTAGCCTGTTATAGTACTGATATGTCAATTGGGTGACGATATGAAAATCTGGATTTTTAGTGTGTGCTGGCGGCCATTTTGTTTTATACAAATGAGGGAGTTCCTTACCTCTTTTTTCTGAAAGAGGACATCCTAAAGAACATTTTGGTATCCTACTCATAGAGTCCTGGTTGTGGGGGCAACAACCCCTCCCGCTCCTATTGTAATTTTAAGAAATCTCGATTAAATGTTTTAGGGTTGACACCCTTTTGCATTTCTATGAAGATAATTCCCAAGAGAAACTAAATCCTGGTGGTCCGCGGTTATATCATTACCTCAAAATCGCTTGACCGAAAATAGTGAAAGAATCAAAGTGCCTGTCAAAAGGTTTCCCCAAGGCAGCATAATGGGGACTTTTAGTATGCGATAGCTGACAATTTTCTGCGTCGAATGACACCAAAAGAAGCTTTGATAGGAATGTTGGCAATTGTTACCTTTCCCGTTTCAGCTTCAGAGTAACAGACACTGATGACGAATTTCAAATCAAAGAAGCAGACGACGATAATCCTAACCCTAAACATCACTAACTCGGCAACTGGAACGGTGGCCATTTTGAAACGGGAAAGGTAACAATCGAAATCTTAAATGTTTTTGGGTTGACATTTCTATGAAGATAATTCCCAATAGAAACTAAATCCCTTGAAATTTTATTCGATCTTGCCGACTGCCTTTTTTTTTTTAAATTGGTTGTGAATCGGAAAATAAGAAATGCAAAAAAACTCAAATATTTTCTGTTTAAAACATTCTTAGTTCTGTTTTTTTAAATATCCGCTGGAAATAGTTTTATGTTTTTTTTTAAATTAATGTTTATGCTTATCGGACTTTCTTGAATTCTCATGAAACATTATCAGAAAGAATGGTGTTCGATAAATATGAAGTTTATCAGTTTTCGATATACCTGTCTTTTTAAAAAGAACATATAATACATTTCGCCAGTTACGGTAGCGCGTAATTCAGAAATGTGATTTACCTTCCCTGGCATTTATCAGTAACTGTTGACAGATTGTTGATTAGCTGTTGATATTTCCTGTCATCCATTAAAAAATTAAAATTAAAAACAAACACGCCGTGTAGGTGGGCTGGGAGTTAGAAACTCTACTACTTGACCTTTGAACTCTCTTCACCAGAAAACGACCTCGTAAATATTTTCCCTGAATTCAGTCAATTAAACATTAAATTAACTAAAATTTCTTTTCGAATCAAATTTCTCTGAGGTCAGTTCTATTTTTTAAAGAATTTTAAAACGCAATTTCATTCTACCGGTGACAGATCCGTCAATTATGGTGCAGTCAATAAAAGTTTTAGTTAAAAACGTAAACACGGTGTTAATTTGCTCAGAAATCCTGTGAGTAGGCAAAAGTATTTTTTTTCATTTATTTACGACTAACTTTATGCTATTTTCGTCCAGTTATAATCAAAATCAAACTTTCAAAGAAGATATTTAATGATTGCAATATATTTTAAAAGAGTGTAAAAATAGTTCGTGAGAGTTGCTACGGTGCGTACATTCTATTTAAAAACTGTTTGCGGAAAAGGTGATAATTTTACTTCATTTAGGGGGTGGGGAATTATGTTTAAATATAAAATCCACCGGCCATCCGACCGAGTCTACAAGTAGCTAGATTACAGGAGCTCGCAATTACTCCTAGCTTTGAAGAGTTATTTACGATGTGCTACCAGGAAATTGGAACTGCACGCGAACCGAATGTAGTACGGATATTTAAAAGCTTCTCGGAGCAGGCGGGCTCTTCAAACTTGGAAGATTGGCGCAACACGATCTTTCTACACCTAATGTTTTACTATTTGACTTTGTGTCGCTCTAATATATGAAGTTTGATGGGTGGGACCTGTGTCGTCTTAGTGATAGAGATGTCGAAATACAACTCAGTCTTCGGCCGTTATAGTGGTCAGTACTCGCTTTATTGAGAATGTTAGTTGGGGAGAGAGAATTAGATAGGTATGTGTCAAAAGATTTAACCAAACGAGCTGAAAACCAACTTAGAATAGCACAGAGAGCTATGGAAAGAGCAATGCTAGGGGTAACGCTGAGAGATAGAAAAAAGATCAACATGGGTCAGAGAAAGGACTAGAGTAAAGGATATTATACAACTAATTAAACAACAAAAGTGGAGATGGGCCGGTCACCTAGCGAGAAGTGATGACAATAGATGGGGGAAAAGACTAACAGATTGGTGCCCATGGGATAGTAAAAAAAAGAAGTAGGAAACGGCCAGACACAAGATGGAGGGGCGAGATAGAAAAGTTTGCCGGTAAAACTTGGCAGAGATTAGCACACGATAGGTTGTCATGGAAGGAGATGGGAAAGGCCTTCGTCCAACAGTGGAGTTATAACGGCTGATGATGATATCCCTGGAAAGCTCAATTCAAAGTAGGTATTTCAATTCTGCAAAAACTTTTTTAAAGAGAGTTGCAGAAACGCCTAGTGGAGGTTACCTAACAAGGACGTTTAACAAAAGGTTTTAGTAAAAAAAAAAGGTTAAAATCGATAGGTTTTGCTATAATCACATAGTGAATATATAATTAGAAACAGATATTTTATGTTTCAGGAAATATTATACTTTCGTTTTAGGACAATGTTCTTTATAGGGGGTACATTTTACATCTGAATTATGGCTGAATCGACATTCTTTAGTTAACAATTCAAGCACGGCCTTATTTCGCTCAGTCAGTATGAATATGCAAAGTATTTTCTTTTATCACGACTAACTTTATTCTATTTTCCAAAATTAAACCTTAAAAGCAGATATTTCAATTCTGCAATAACTTTTTAAAAAGAGCATTAGAGAAACGACTGGTGGTCGCTACCTAAGAACGTTTGACAAAGGTTTTAGTAAAGAAAAAGGTTAGAACTGATAGATTTTGCTACAATTTGCTTGATCATATAGTGAATACATAATTAGAAAAAGATCGTTCATGTTTCAGGAAATATTATACTCACGTTTTGTTAGGTTAATGTTATTTTTAAGAGTGCAAATTCGACAAATCTTGACAGAAAATTCCTTCCAAATGCCAAGATAAATTTGAAAAATAATTCTATATAGTAGAAAACTAAATTGTTAACTAACATTTTTTTTTTTGGTATATTAGATTTGGGCGATGTCAGACTCAATACAATGCCCTGGAAATACAGGTGTCTTATATAGAAGGTAACAAACGCCCCAAGAAAATCGAGACTAGTCTAGATTACGGAAACTCAAACATGACGAATTTGAATATTATGCCACATACCTAAATTAGAGGTCGAACTAAGGATGAGGTTTCCTTATTTCAAATTGTCTGATCGCTTCCGATCGCCCGGAAAGGTAGAGCGAAATCTCTTCTCCAACTCCTGCTGACCACTGTGGCTAGCTGGTCGCTTTTTATACGTTTTAATGGTTAAAGCCATGTAATCCTGACGTATACTTATATGCCTTGTTCTGATTACGTGCTTTGCTTTCTTTCGACCATGTATAACATTTTCGTGTTCTTTGATCATGCTACAATGACATTCTGTGGTCAAGCCACGCTGTTGAATATATTATAGTCTCACTAAATTATGAACACTACCTTTTTATAACGACAAGTATGGCTACGTAAAGGAAATTATATTTCTTTCTGATTCGAAATCGAAATATTGTTTGTTTTTTTTTTCGTCAAGTCTGTGATAAGGTTCTGTGATAATACTCCGATTATCTAGTTGTTTTTTTTTTCGGGGGGAAACAATAGGAAGATGATGGAAAATGCATGGAACGTGAGGGTCGTTATGACAAAAAGGATTAAAACTTTCGTTCGGATATTTGAATCTCGTCTTACCTTTATCGATGTTGTCTACATAGCATCCCGGCAGATGAATCCTTCAAACTTCGTCGGATCTTTAATCCAAACCTAAAATAAAAATGAAATAAAACTGTTTTCTCCCGCGCGAAATTGTGGTATTAATATACCAACGGGAACAGTTCAATTTTCGGCAGTGTAGGTACATCGACGTAATCACACCGCCACAAAGCACTCGGGCGGGTCCATTCGGACAATAAGCCGATATATGCAGATTAATTATACCATTAAACGTTATATATAGTTACGAAAATACCAAAAAGTTCACTCTGATGAAGACCCATGTCAAAGTAGGTGCGAAATATCAAGAAGCGGGGTTAAAGAAAAGAAAATTTTGAACAGTACGGAACATTTTGGAAAGAATTAACTGCACTAATCAAGGTGTTAAATATCTTTTTCCTCTAGTAAGAAAAATATTTTTAAAAGCCCACTTCAAATCATAAGATAAAGGAGGAACATTCAATGATATCAGACTAAACTCTCAAGTGAGGTCCCAATTTCTTAATATCGATAACTTAGCACTGGTGATCCCTTTTCCAAGACAGTACCTCGCCATTCTATTATAGTAAATTGTAGTGGCACTGTGCCAGAGTTTGGAAAATAACAAATTTTGAAACAATAACTAAAATATTTTGGAGAGAAAATGAGTAATTTTTCTACGTCTATTCCCAGTATTCAATATATTTTTTCGAAATATTGTCATCATCTTTGTTGTTTTTAATACAACATGTCGGCTGATATATTCCTCAACCTACCTCTGTAAGTTGCATCCGGCATTTAGAATACTCAGTCCTGTCAACCTGCTGTAATTAAGGAGAGGAAAAAGAAAAGAAATAACGAAAATATTACTGGGCTATTCTCAGGGACATAGCTGGGTAGGGGGCGATTTTAAATTGCCCCCTGGGCCCCCAATGGAGGTGGCTCCCAAAAGCTTTATGAATAGTAGTTCACCTACAGCATTTCTAACATTATACAATAACAAATCTCACTAAGTGATGGAGGGGACCCCTCAATGAGTCCAGCCCTGAATGTACACATCTCAGGACACATAGCGTTTTAACCTTTTTTCTATATTATTCCTTCCTTTTTTTTCACTTCTATTCTTTCTCTCTTTCCATTCTTTTCTTTCTTTCTGTCTCTCTTTTTACCCTTTTGCTTTCCTACTTTTTGTTTGTCCTTCTTTGTTGTCAAACTCCAAGACAAAGTCGGGAGTTGACTTTTTTTCCTACCGTAAAGTAAACAATTCTCACCAAAGTCTGGGGTCTAAACCGATATGTAAAATCCCCGTTCCCCTACCGTGATTTGATCTCACGACCTAGTGATTGCTAACTGAGCTAAATTGACAAGTCTTAGATATTAAGGAAAATTTATCATATATATATATATATACACAATACACAGGTTTCAGTAATCATCTTCAGTCGGAATAGCAGTTAGAGTGGATTTTGACCCTGCAGCAGCCAGTCTTGTTCTTCCTTTCTTTCACTTTTCCCCCATATTAAATAGTCATCTCGGAAAACAATCCACTCCCAGGTATGATTTCTCTAATACAGCTTGATAAAAAATAGGAATGAACCCTCTCTCTTTTCAAATGCGGGAGCGGCTGGAGGGAGTTTTGAAATGGTAGGGGGCGCTAAAAGCTTTATGAATAGTAGTCCACCTACTGCCTTTCTACTGACATTATACAATAAAAGGATACATTGTACATACCTGAATTGCATAAATGATAATTCAGCAACAGTTATAGTAACAATAGCACTGTAATACTATTAAATAACTAGCTGGGGTACCAGGCGTTGCCCGGGGAAAATAAACTAAATCTAACAACACTGGAAAGCAAATGATATTTTATAAAGATTTCATTAATTCAGGCCAGCACACTTACTGAGAGAAGAAATTCACATCCGCGGTTACCTCTGACGAATGGAAAGTAAGGGTGCAGTTTAGCATTATAGCTACATTGTAAATAGAACCCCCTCTTATAAAACCTTTAAATATTTCGTTTCTCAAAACTGAAAAATTTCCGGAAAGTTTGAAGGTCTAATAGCACATGACATTTAAAGAAAAAAATTAAAAGGAAAAATAAATTATAATTTTCTCTTTACTACAGGGTGTCCCATAAGTAACGCCCAATTTGTCCCAAAATTAACGCCAGTTCTATCTAAGGGAATCAATCAATGTAATGCAGTATTTTTCAACCCTTTTCAGCCCAACGGTCCCCTATGACACTTAGCTACTTGTCAACGCCACCCTGTAGTTTAAATATGAGAAGTATTCAACACTGATTTATGAGAGACATATGGTAGCTTGTCATTATAAATAAATACATCAACATTCAGTTCAAAGTTTTTATTAAGGAAAATGTTATAGTAAGTATATCAATGAATTCCTAATGGGTGCTCATTATTAAATGAATTGTGGCTGCAAGGCAATTTAAAAGGTTTAATAAAAAGTAAATTACTTAAAAGAGTGCATACAATATACATTTTTTACTACAAGTGTGAACCTTGAGCTTGATGATTTTTAACATGCGTGGCAATATCTGGCTCGTGCTTTGACACATAGTCTCAAGTCACCATGACTAACAATATCCAAGCGGTTTCTTGGCCCACTGCACTGAATCCCCGTTCTACAGGGTAAGAAAGGGGGAAAGCAATTTTGCTTTTTTCCCAAAGAACCATGCTGTTGTAGCCACATTTCATGATATCCTCTCTCTCTCTCTCTCTCTCTCTCTCCTTCTTCTTCTTCTTCTTCTTCTTCTTCTTCTTCTTCTTCATTATGTAACTTAATGATTTCTTCCTGCAATTCGCTATTTAATGAATATGCTTTAATCTTGTTAAGTACCGGAATTGTAACAGAAAGAGTTGAATGGTGGCGCAGACTAAGCTTTTTAGCAACAAGATGCTGGCGATGAATAACACAATGGATTGCAAAAAGACTAGGAATTTCCTTCTTCGTGAATGCAATTAATCCACCATCTGTCGTTAATGGTGCCCAATCTGGCGCGCAAGCACTAATGTTCGTTATTGAGATACTATTGGTCATACGATACATCTTGAGCTCTTCATATTCTGATTCTCCGTTCGTGTTGGTCTTCACTGATCTACAAAACAGCATTTCTTCATCTATTTCCCCCTCTTTGATAAATCGCACATAAGCCGTTAACAACGCCTCGTTGTCTCGTACAGTTGATTTATTCATCCAGTTGTATTCAAGAATCATTTTGGCGCAACTCTTCATATAACTGACCTTCGGTGTTATTTCTCATTTCATCAATACATCGTGATACGGCGCTGTCACAGAGAGGGATGGGTTTCAGAACATAAGCAGCATTTATCTTGAGAACAGTAGTCAGAACTTTAGATAGACATTGCAGAATTAAGGTTTCAGCGACTGTTTGAGATTTTCCGCATTTTGCAATCATTCTGGAAATATTGTAAGAAGAATTGAGACCTCTATCAACATCAGAATCAGTGTTTTTCTTTGTGAAAAGTGAAAATGCATTAGTAGTTCGCTTTAGCTGGGTGTTTCTTATGAAGATGAGCTTTAAGTCTCGACGGTTTCATAGCCCCATTGGAAAATACTTCTTCACAAATGAGACACAGTGGCCGTTGCCGATTTATTGGTAGTGGAATGAAATCGCATTGCAAGTAGTCAATATTATACTGTTAGACTGTCTCTTGTTTTTTTCTTTTTTTTTGCAGAAGTCGAGTCTAGGCAACTGTCAGCCTCTTCAGTAGCACGTTTTCTCAAGTTGTTATCCATACTGTATAATATACGCACACACACAGAAAGGACACGAAGAGAGGTTTACACTTTTTAATAATCGCAATGGTAGTCCTAACAATAACTGCACATGAGCATGCTTTATTTCCGTTACGGTACAGTAGTTTGAAAACAACAATTTTAAATGGTTATTTCCATTTATCCATATGTTATGATATACTACCACGAGAAGGTCATTTCCAGGTCAAACACCTTAGGAAATATGTATATGCAGGGGTGTCCAAAGAAAAATAGGATGCGGAAACCGGAAATGACACAGCGTGGGTGTTCGAAAACACTATAAAGCACAGAGCTGAAGAGGAAGCAGAAGAGACAGAAAAACTCGGAACTCAGGACCCGGTTCTCCTTATCTCTCTCCCACTCTTCATCCACCAGCCGACAAAAATGTAACTTAAGAAATAAAAAAATATGTTCACATATTTTTACAAACAAGTTTTTCGAGTCATCCTTTTTGATTGTCCAAGTTCACGATTTCCCTCCCGAGGACGAAGGCACTATACAACACATAGAATAACAGTAACACTACAGAGTATTGATCCCAATAGCTCGCCATTTGTATAGAAGAAATTGTTGGCAAAGTAAGCATTTGATAACTGCCTAATGCTATTTCCTTTTCGTTTGTAAGCAGATACTACTAAACAACAGCCATTTGTAAATCAGAATCATAGATATGTATGGAATCTCCACAACGCCCCATCTAGAAGCTCAAACGCCCCCTTAGTCACCGTAACCGCACCCTTGAAACAATCCAACGCACCCGGGGGTAGGGCTATCGCCCACGTTGAGAACCACTGATTTAATGCATCTTCATGTGTATTTTCCATTGTTCTTGTAACCCGATCTGCTCATGCCTTTAACTCAGATATGCATTGAGCTGATCCTTAATCCAATGGGCCAGCCCTTGGGGCTGTGTTTCACCAATTAAGTGATAGTGCATGTCTATTTATTTCAAATTGTCCTTTTTCATCAAATCTCACTAAATCAGTGGTTTCCAACCTTTGTATTACCAAAGACCCCGTTTATTTAAGTTAATTTTCATATGGACCCCAGTAATACCTTTGTGGACCTCAGTGGTCCGGGGCCCCCAAGTTGGGAACACAAAACACTAAAGGTTTGAGTGGTGCCCCACAAGGAGCCAAACCCTCCTCAACCCACAAATATCCAGCTACGCCCCTGACTGCGTACAATTCTATTTAGTTAGATCTAAAATTACATAAAAGATTATTTTATACGCGTTCATCCCAAAACGCCGATTAAGGAACCCAAAGTAATTGAACAAAAAAAGCCCTATAAGAGAAGCATCAATGAAATTCTCTTCATTAGAAAACATGGAATGTGCACATTACCATTGACCTATGTTCCGCATTTCTATTAATATGTTAATCATGATTGCAATCATCCCTCAGATATCAAGCGTTTTCCAGAGCTCTCTGAACTTAATGCTTTTTTGTGTCTTGCAATGAAACTACGAGCGCCATCTCAACCTTTGAATGGGCTCTGCGCATGCGCAATATGTTCCTGCTTACCGCGTCTGCCGCAGTAAATTAATGCCTTCCTCTCATCTTCCTTTGTTTCTGCTCTCTTCGGTTATGTTTTGTTTATCGTTCGCAAGTTTCAAACTCGCTAATTTTATTGCCACTGTCCTTCTGACTATACGGTCAGACATGAAAAGAGCATCCATCTTGTCATCGTACTCGCCACCCTCACCGCTGAATCCTAATATTCCGATATTGGCTTTCTTCTCCATATATCCAACTCGGATGGTCATGTGTGAAACTGGCCGTTGAGCTCTTGCGTGATAATTGAAGAGAGGCAAGTATATGCATACGGAAGAAGCTAGAGTTCTGTTTAGCCGATGAGTGGCCACGCGTCTGGGCCTTGGTGGCGGAAAAGTGAGAAAGAGAAACTAGCAGGTAAAGAAAGAAAGAAAGGATGGATGGAAGAAAGAAAGGAAGACACGAAGGAAGGAAGGAAAGAAAGAAATGATGGAAGGAAAGAAGTAGGAAAGAAAGAAAGAAAGGAAGGGCAAAAGAAAGGAATGAATCTTGAAAATGCCATAGTGTCGCATATCGAAAACTCATATATTTACCAATGGAGTATTTTAATATAAGTTGCTTTATGAGAGATGCCATCAATTAAATGACAAAGAACCAACCGTTTCTTAAGAATAATGTACATTATAAACAGCAGCTGTTTTCTCCAACCATTCCCCAGCATTCCATCGTCATCATCTTCGATTACTTCAAAAAATTAAACCTTCTTTTCCTCCAGATAAATTGCATCTCTTGTCTGCAATATCATAACAGAAAAAAGATGGACACCATATAGACTTGTCAAACTCCAGTTTCCTACCGAAACAAGAACAAGAACAATCCTCACCAAAATTAGGGGTGTAAACCGCTATGTAAAATTCACATTCCCCTACCGTAATTTGAACTCACGACCAACTGATTGCCAGGAGGCTGTCTTACTGACTGAACTAAATTGACAAATCTCAGATATTAACTAAAATTTATCAGATACACACGGGTATATTTCATTGTAATAAATAAATACATTTATACAAAAATATATATTTTTATAATTTTTTATTAATTTATCTACAATACAAAAGTTTCAGTAAGCATCTTCAGCCGGAATAGAAGTAGGAGTGGAGTTTGACCCTGCAGCAGCCAGATTTGTTTAATTCAATTTAATTTTGTAAATAAACGTTATTTTAGGCAGAGCAGGTTAATTCACGCTATATTACAGGATTTAATGCCGAATCAAAAGTACGTAACAGTAAAAGCTGTGCTGTATTAACCATGAGATACTTGAGGCACAGACCCCAAGCCCCCAGATTCTAAGGGGCTCCAGTGCGGATTCATGGGTCACCGAGTTGGCCATGGCCTAAAGAATATTTTTTTTTACATTAACTCTTTGATTTTGGTGGTCGGTTAGGCCTGATTTGAACCTCCTTACTAATCAGCGCGTTAATTGACTATATTCATTATGACATTCGCTACAAACTGTTTCGTGTTGTTCACATCTTATCAAGCGTGTGGAATCAAACTAAATGAGCAATTCTTTTTATAAAATTATTATTTTGCACACGACACTGTTACGTTTCGTTTTTATTCTTTTATTTTTATTCTTTAGCCAGCATTTATTAATTTTAGCATTGTAATTTTCTAGTTTTCAGTTCTTATCAAAATATTCATTACATTTATTTATTTAAGTAAAAGTATTATATAATTCTATAGTTTGTAGTATTATTATTAAAATTAAAACTTGCATCAGTCTGTCTTCAAAATTGTGTTATGCGTGTTTTTGTTTAGTTTGTTAAGTTAAGTTATGTTGTATACATTTCGTTTCTGGTGTTTGCGTATTGCGGCCCTGAGTCACGGCTGCTTGTATTTAAAATACATATATCTATATATTTGTACAGAATTTGTTGTGTGGATTTTGGAAATGGTTTAAACATATTTTCATATGTAGTGATTATTCTGGTTTTTATTTTATGCTAAAGCTTTTAATTATATGTGTAGTTTAGGTTTCAGGCATTATACTATACATTTGTATGTATTTAAATGTAGATTAAATGATTTTTGTATACAATCATGTCCGCTGTTGACCGAATTTATTCAGGCTTCAATTTAAAATAACCGTTTTTTAAAAAAGAATTGTTCTCTGGATGCATATTCAGAATTGCGTAGAATTTGTTAACTAGACTTTGGAAATGGTCTAAGAAGCCGGAATATTTCTGTTGACAAAACGTATGCTAAAGAGAAAACTGATTTGATAAGATTAAGGTTTCTTCTTGTAGTTTTGTTTTAATGTTGAATACTTATTTTATTCATGATGTAAATTGTTTATTGGGGATGTCCTCAGGTGCGTTTAGCTTAATAACTAAATTAATTTTAAAAAATTAAATTAAAACTCATAAAAACCGAAACTATTGGTATGTTTTTTTTAGTCATTGAAATTGTTATCTTTTTTTGCATTTTTTAATATATATTTATTTTGGTGACTACATTTCGATATTAATTCGCTTCTTTTATTGAGAAGTTTTTCAGGTATATTCTCTTTAATTTTTCTTTCAAGCATGTGTACTTCTTTTTGTGATGATGTTGTATGGATATGATCTAGAAATGATATCCCAGTTTATGATTGGGTTCTTGCCATCTTCTTTTAATTTCCATATGTATTGCGATAATGTAACTGATTTTTTATATTCGGTGTTATGGTTACCACAAAATGACATTCAATATCTTGTTTTCCAGGTATTTTCAGTAACGCCTATGTATATTGTTTCATTAGTATTGTTGTCTTCAGTTACATAATAATAAAATAACAAATAACATAATAAAACAACACACAAAACAACCAGAGCAACCTATGTAAGTGTCGTCATAAAAACACATGCCCACTCCAAAAAAATGCTTAACAAATAATGTTATATAAAAAGCCAAAGTAACAACTGAATACGTAATGGGACTAAAGACCCGAACTCGCATTCCACACCACAGGATCTTGCTATGTAATATTGGGAGGGAATGGGAATAAACATAGATGGAGAATACT
>VCCN01000782.1:2307667-2320199 GCA_006491835.1 Architeuthis dux | reverse complement strand
GATGATGATGATGATGAGCTATATTCCTCCATTACGCTCTGTTTTTACCAATGCTTCGTTCCAGCTGTCCGTTTTCATTTTAATGGGATTCTTTCCTCATTTCACTCGTTGTCCTAGTCAAGGCAATACTGTACAGTTTCAACGTAAAACAAATAAAAAGTAAAGCGTCCGTCTCTTGAGAGACACATCCCAATGGAGTATACACCCGGTGACGAAGACCCGGTTTCTGTTGCATGCGTCAGCTTAGTGATCCTTGCAAGTTTCAAGTCTGGTCGAGATCAGGACGTTATTCCTACAAGTTTTCATGACCACCCTCTTGGCAGGATGCAAGTCCACCGAAGGGATACCTCCACCCTAATCACACAGCTTAGAGTGTACTCAATTAGATGCTGAGTGCACAGGGGAATTTGTCTAAATGAAGAGTTTCCCCACACTCTTCTCTCATACCGGGAATCGAACCCAGGACCGTCTGCTGTGAGGCAGACGTGCTAACATAAAACAAGACCCAACAATAAAAGCATCCTTTCTGTTTTCGTCAGATGTGTTCCTGTTTTCTAGCTGTAGTGACATCTCTTCTCTTTGCACGATTGTTTTGTTTTTTTAAATGTTTCACATGAAATGAAAACTAGGCTGTTACACAAGGGATGCTGTTTTTAACATCATGGAGAACAATGCTAATCTAACTGTAATGTAATTGCTTTTTTGCAAATTCAATGTAAATAGAGATACAATTCGTTATTATTGGGTGTTTTGGGGCCCTTAGCAGCAATGGTGCCTACCCAAGAAGTTAGACTAATTTTCAAATATGATTTCAAATTAGGGCACAATACTGTTCAAGATCCTGAAATCATTTGGAGTGAACACTTCTACTGTGAGAACATTTCAGCGTTGGTTCAATATGTTTAGGTCTCTAAATATGGATGCCAATTATAAACACGGAGGGAGGCCAACAACCCTTCTTAATGGTGAAGAGTTATCGTCAGCATTGGCAGACGACACACGAAAAACGGTTCAAGCACTTTCCGGAGACCTTGGTACTTCAACAGCGACTATATTACGTCATATCAAGGCATCAGGAGAGATTAAAAAGTTGGGAAAATGGGTCCCACATGAACTAAATAAAATACACCATGACAGTGTTAGACCCCACACATCTCAACTGACAGTGTCTAAGCTTAGAGAATTGGGATATGAAGTCTTGCAGCATCTTCAATATTCATCATACATTTCTCCTACAGAGTATTATCCTTCATATCCGTAATAAAAGGTTCAATAATAGGGAATCCATAATTCGTACTTTTACTGGGTTTTGACCACTAAACCTAAATAATGTTATAGAGATGGCATATTATCATTTGAGGATCGTTGGGAAAAGGTTATTGCTTCAAATGGGTCATATATCCTTCATTTTATTATTCAAAAAACGACATTTCTCATGTAACAACCTAATATGATGCCTCCCTTACATCAAAATAATCTTTCGACCAGGCTCGGACAATAAAAAACATTAGAATGACATTAACTTGCCCCTGTTACATACAGTTCGTTCATAAATGAGTACAACCCTACCACTTTTTGTATAAAAACTTATTTTCTTCCAAACCAAACATATCAGGATTTCATTATTTCTAGTGGAACATTACACTATCAAGCAGTAATAGAAAATAAAGGCGGCACACCAAATATTGATTTTTAAATAAACCTTTTTCATAGGGGAGTACTCATTTTTGGACGGTAACATCCATATTTTTTTGTCTCAATGCTGCAGAGATTGGTTATGAATAATACCTAATAATATCCGTTTCGATTGTGTATTGTTCCACTAGAAATAATAAAATATTTAGTTTAGAAGAAAATTAACTTTCTATAAAACAGTGGTAGGGGTGTATTCATTTATGGGCGATACTGTACATAGAAAGATCATTTTTGTTACCTGAACCATCGCTACTGCAATCAATCTGTCATCCTTGCATCGCGTCCATAGTTATGACATTGCCACAGCTGCCTCTATCGGCATATTTCAGACTAACCCTAATCATTTCAATCAGCTTGCCAATCCGAAAACAGAAAAGCGAGATTGTTCTTGAGCTCAATTCAGCTCTTTTCATTCCATCAGCATCAAAGGAGGCCGTAGGTCAGTGCAATTTCGAAAATGCACTCCCGTCATTTTCATCTCGGTACGACAAAAACCCATCCATTCATACATTGATGAATTCATCTCTTACAACTAGCGAATCGTGGCAGATGAAAGCATTTAGTCTACTATAAATATAAAGTATGAGTAGACAGGTCTGGTTAGTCACACAATAGAAACCGTCACGCGAACAACGTCTTTTGGCAGCATGCCGTGTTGAGGGTGATCAATTAAAACATTGGGAAAAGGGGTTATCAATGAATAAGATTCTCTCGCCTTTTGTTTGGCGGTGATCACTAAAAATGGCCGAATCTTCAAAAAAACAAGCGTGAATGCTGCCGGGCACAAACTAAGGGACCAATTCAGCATAAACTTACATTGCAAATTGGACCCCCCCCCCCATTAAAAACCTATTTTGGAGTGGAGTAAATGTTTAAATGTTCAGCCCCTAGTTCCATTTGGTGCAGCCTGTACGTGCTACACATAGATAGTCGGCCAGACTCACTTGAAAACTGAAGAAACCCATGTTGACAGTTTTGGTCGACGGTTTCTAATAAAGTAAGAATAGACAGAGCGATGGCGATGGCAGCAGATTGTGCTACGAGGGCCGGTTCTGTTCGGTTCGTTGGTCCTTTTTAATCATAGATCGAAGATGTAAAGAATCATTGTAAATATCGTGATTGTTTTGGAGATTGATTTATAGACGATAAGCTGGTTTGAGACTTCAATGAAATTGGGGACCCAAGGGAATCAAACTCACTTCACTTGATAGCCATTGTGCTATTGCAGGTAGGCTTTTAGTTATTTACTAAGATCAACTTAGTATGACACAAAGACACCCCAATGGGTCTAATGATGAAACAAGAAATGGGATTTTGTCCTGTTAACACAGCACACTCAAATCAATGGCTGTGTTTTCCCTTTCTTTATTCCGTTCTCCCCATTCCATTCTAGCCAATTATATGAAACACTTGCTAAGTTATCTTCTTAAAACGCACACAAGCATGTAGAAATACACACACACACACACACACAGTGTAAGCTACAGACCCCGAAGACACTTTCAACCACCAACCCAGCCCACATGTTAAATTTGAACCTTTTTTTTAATGTCTTACATTGACCAAAATCTCCAATTATTAATTGTAACAAACTCGTTCTTTTATTCGGATTATTTTGTTTATAAAAAAGGATTTACCTAATGCCTGTTTACTTGGAAAATAGTAGTATAGAACACATAAACAATAATACACAGTGGGAGGGGAGATTTTAAACAGGCGGGTGGGGAGAGAAGTCTGGACTTATACTAAGTTAAAATTAGAGTTAGTAATAGACACGGATTATTTTATTTTGTTTCTCCAGCCGTGTGATTGGGACCTGGGATCGAATATGCTCAGACTGCTATACTGTCGGGTCACACCTTTGTGGGTGTTTCAGACCCCCATAGTCAGCGCACATCTGCTTCTGTTGGAGTGTCTCGGATCTGTGCTCCAAGTTGCAGACAGCCGCACTGTCTTAGGGATCTGTGCTTAAAGTTGCAGACAACCGTACTGTCCGGATTCTCCTTCAAAGGGACGGTAGAACTCTGTAGTCAGCTCAGGCATATAGCAACTACGGAATGTTGACGTCGTGTGTTTTAACCACAGGTCAGCCTTACTGTCGGAATATTCCCTCAAAGGGACGACAGACTCCTATAGCTAGCTCTGGCGTCTGCCAGGAGAAGGAAACTCCTGTCAAACCTACGGACTCGAGGTCTTGCTCCTATTCGCGCCACCTTGGTGGACCATGGGGTACAACCCCCCGGTTTAAAGGATGGGGTCGGCTGCGCGCACATCACATTTCACCTTAGAATTTCATCGCGCAGGCGTACATGTCTAAGGATCCCATAATCGTGACGCACTCCCCACAGCAAAGAAATCTTCGCCCGCGAAGCCAAGCCATTCATATTGAATTTCCATATTTACATTTTCTATGAAATATGAATCCTTATAACGTTCGCCAAGCTTTTAGTGGACAATTTAAAAAATAAAATAAAAATGAGGATCAAAAAGCCTACGAAAACAGAAATCTGTCATCGACGTTTAAAAGTTCGCATAACAAATAAATTCATATTTCATATCCAATAAGAATTCTAATTCCCAAACATGTTGGCCCTTCTTGGAGTCAACGGCTCCTTGTAAATAACCGCATTAAATTTCAGTAACAGTCGGAGTCTGGACTGGTCTTTGTTTTTACACTGTAACAAGAACAACAAGAACAATCCTCACCTAATTCAGGGGAGTAAACTCTTCAGTTTTTCTCTACCATCACGTTAAACCAAACCGATATATAAAATTAACATTTCCCTGCCGTGATTCGAAATCATGACCGAGTGATCGGTAGGCGGCAGTGTTACCGACTGAGCCAAACTGACAAGTCTTACATATCTACGAAAATGTATGTTACAAATATGCAAGGACTTATTTAATTCTAATAAATAAATACGTTTAAACTAAAAAAAAATATATTTTTATATTTTCTTTATTTATTATATATACAATACAAAAGTTGCAGTAATCATCAGTCAGAATAGAAGTAGGAGTGGCGTTTTACCTTGCTGCAGCTAGGCTTTTTTCTTTTTAGATCAAACGGCAGTATTATTAATCCTATTTACTTCAATTCTACATCTATTTCTCAAGGTAGTAACCTTTCAAACAATGTTTAACCCATTCTTTATCATATGTGTGTGTTTTGAA
This sequence comes from Architeuthis dux, assembly GCA_006491835.1. Lineage (NCBI taxonomy): Eukaryota > Metazoa > Mollusca > Cephalopoda > Oegopsida > Architeuthidae > Architeuthis > Architeuthis dux. The sequence goes on along the minus strand of VCCN01000782.1, from coordinate 2,315,330 downwards.
TTGTTTCATTCATTGCCAGTAACACTATTATCAAAAGATAGAAATCTCTTACCGGTATCGTTGAGTCCGCCATGTTGAACCGACGTGGAATTAATGATGACAGCAGGGCACAAAATGCCTCTGATGTCTTTCCTTTCGCAGAGGATTCCAATTCATGCTATCGAAGAAAATTAATGAATTATTATTTATCATTGTTAAATTCTATTTTTAAATGCGCTAGCATCTCTAACATCGATTGCCGTCACTCACTGACATACCGAAATGCTATGAAACACCTGTGTGGACTGATATTAATAGGTATGGCACAGGGGAAACACTTCTTCCGTAGCTTATTGCCCACTTTCCACGAAATTTCATTGAAATTCATTGAGACCATTTGAAGATATCGTATGAACAGCAGAGAACCTTTGGAGCTATCGAATGGTCGGCAATAGGCTACAAAAGAAGTCATGCAATTTGGGAACGGATCCATGCAGAGTTACCTCCCCACGTCCTAGCAAACTGTTCGCACCACACAATAGTCCCAAAGGTCCTCTGCTGTCCACGATATCTCCAAAAGTCCTAAATGAATTTCAATGAAATGACCCTTTGAGGAAGGGAGATCAATAGACTGCGGGAGAGGTGTTTAAATTCTCGAGCGGATCAATCAGTAATTACCCCCCCTGTATCATACCTATTAATATCAGTCCACACAGGTGTTTCATATTAAAACAAGGGTTCATTACATTTGATTGTGAATAACACGAAACAACTTGCTCTGGGGCATATGGTTCTTTTGTAAACTTTACACAGCATGAGATTGCCTTTCCAACAATACACAATATGTTCATATTTGACGAATATTATTTTTCTTGACTAAGGCACCGCATCACAAATCCGCCATTATGAAAAATGGCGCTAACATCTTTGTTGCAACTTGTCTGGAATGACTACCCAAGATATTCTTACTCACTGAAGGTCCCTCTAGCATGTCCAATTGGTTTCATTGGTCAACTCAAAAATACATACGAGGGCTCTACTACAGCGCCAGGACTACTAGTTAAGCAGACCATTTCTACTGTGTAGTTACTTTCAGGGTGCCCTGAATTTGTTGTCATGTGCCAGACAAAACTAATATCAATAAATACCTACAATGCAGCAGTGCTGACTTAAGATAGAGCGGTGCCTGTAGTATATGTTTTAAAGGTGCCCTAGATTTTTTAAAATACACATAAATATTAAAACATTTAATTCTGTTTACTTGCATAGTGAAGTAATTAAATGTTTTCATTTGCTATACAGCCAGACAATGCGACGAATACGCCTGACATTTCAGTAATACTTCCTTTTCGTTTTAATCTTTGTGCAGAGTCTGTGACTTCAGTTTCAAATACCTTCGCATTTATGCGTCGTATATGCATCAGATAGATAACACATTCCCAGTTATTACAGTGTTAAAATAATAACCTCAATCAAAGGTGATAATTGGATGAAATTGCTAAGCTTAAACCCCCAGTCGTTCATAAAAGTTGATGGCAGTATAGTATTATAGCAAGAGAATTAAGTTCAGAATCACTGAATCGGAATTCATTGCTAGCAAGCAATTAGCGCCGGGCTATTGAAAATGCGGGGCCCGTAGCATATGCTACTTTCGATACTTAGTTTGTCCGGCACTGCAATGCAGCATGACCAACAGAAAAATTAATTGCACGCTACTGATATAGAGCATAATAATTGTTTTTTATGATCGGAAAAAGTTCAAATAAATGTTAATCATATTCTGACAATAATAAAATGAACAATAAAAATGGAAATTCGTCATTCGGATCGAATAGATTTCCATTTATCTGTAATATTCCCCATCAACAGTGCGGATGAAGATTGGTATCTTAAAAACCATAGATGTGAAAAGCACGATTGACGTCATCAGGGCCATCTTCGTGGCTACGAGCAACAATATTATACTCGTTTCCATGAAGGAGATTTATTCGCCTCCCAACGAGGGCGGATACGACCCATGGTCAGCTGTAATGTGGGGTCACAAAAGCATATGGGTGGGCAAAAACAAAAATTGCCCAGCCCCTGTGACCAGTGTCACGAAGCCGTCAGGACTACTCCCCTAATAGTGCAATGGGGGTGCTGCCCCGGGGCACGAAGGCCGAGAAAGGTAGCGAAAGATCTCGATCCCAGGAATAACATGATAGCTTGATCTTTCAGTGCACTTTAAGAACTTTGGACCATTCTTATCCCTGTCGGGCGGTTTTCAGCTAGTAAATGTATATAGTAGGATGCCCGTAATCGTGAGACGATTGATTGAAAAATAAATCAATAAATCTTCTCGTTTTCTTCCCGTCGCGTACGAATAGTTTACGTCTCTCTCTCTCTCTCTCTCTCTCTCTCTCTCTCTCTCTCTCTCTCTCTCTCTCTCTCTCTCCTTATTAAACTACCAAAACTTTCACTTAAATCATTTCGCTTCACACAAGCAGCCGGCCAAAAAGCAATCTTTCTTTTCTGCCTCTAATTAAGTTTAATTATTTTGCAAAATGAAATAAAAATATAAAATTTACTTTAAGTCAGCAACATATGAACCAGTTTATTTTAATTAGAAATTCTGTTGGTGGCTTGATTTTTAAAACAGCCTTTGAAATTTAAAAGAAAAGCTTAATCCTTTTTCGAACAAAGAAAGAAAGAGTGGGCAAAAAATAAAGGTAGTTTAATAACAGGAGAGAGAGACAGAGAGACAGAGAGAGAGAGAGTTCATATTTTCCACTGGTGCAGTGGACGGTGTGTGAGCCAAGGTAAAAGCCAATATTTCGAATGCTGATTTTCAAGCCAGGTATGATCACTCCGTTTGCAGGATTGACGCAACGCAAACTCCTACTCGTACTAGGTTTAGTACAAATCAATAACCGTGGAGTGATGTATGCTTAGTGGTTGAGATAGTTGCATATTTTCCTATGGCGCCACTGATCGATGTTTGAGCCTAGTTAAAAGCCAATGTTTTGAATGCTGGTTTTCAAGGCAGGCAAACTCACCTCACCGAAAGGTTTGTGCAGTACAATGTCTTAACCACCCTCCTGCATTTGACTCAGCGTCGGATAAAACTATCGACATTTTGGTAGACGATTTCTAATAAATGTGTGTGCACGCTCATGTACGCATGTAGTTGAGCTTAGTTTGGCCCATAACCAAATTGTAGGAATGTGATTGTGTTGTGCAGATATTCCAAGTAAGACTCGAACACCGAGTGTAAATACGCAACTACCTTACCACCAGGCAGTTCTCATGCATGTACGTACATACTCCCATGCTAGACATTTTTTATATGTATAGAGCTTAGCTTTATATAGCAAAAGGCTAAATTGAATGGGGACAGGAGGGTTAGGTAACACCAGTCAACCTTCAAAATTCTGGCTATTCATCTGGTCTCAAACACTGCCCACTTGTGCCGTTGGGAAATATGCAATTACGTAAACCAATAAGCAGTCCCCAGGGTTATTAAATAAGTGTTGCTTAGTGTGGCACACGGCCAGTGGGGAATCCGTAAGTAATACATGTATGTATTCATCATCATCATCGCTGCCATTTGAGACGAATATGGTGCCCCCCTAGGAAAGCATGTGTTCTCCAAAAAGCAGAGTGTGCTTGAGAAAGGATTGGGTGCACAGTCCGGTGCCTGTTTGGCATGAAGTTCTGTTATTCGCCGTCTCAATTTATGCTGTGACGGCGGAAGAACAATATTGTTGCTGCTTATGGCATCTGGTATTCCCAGACGGTCACCCATCTAGGGTAATGACCAGGCTCGACGTTGCTTAACTTCGATGATCGTACGAGTGTATTTAACGCAATTTGGCCATAACAGGTATGTATTAGAATGATGCAAGTTAAGAAAATCTTAGAAGTTTCTTTGTGGTATACACGGCTCTTTATGACTTCGTAGTATAACAGCTCTTTATGGTTTTATTACTTATGTGTGAATGATACTCTTGAAGAATTCTTTGAGAAGAATGTGATACTTTTACTCTGCGAGAAAAAAGGGGGCAGCAAGACAGCGGATCGCTCAAGTTTATGGTAAAGATGCAGTAGGTGCAAGCACGTGTCGGGAATGATTGAAAAGCTTTTTAAAAAGATGTTGAGCTCAAGAACCACGAATGCTCCGGAAGACCTCAGGAATTGAAAACGTGAAGAAATATGCAACAGAAGCAACACATGAACTCTCTGAGAAATTAGAGGTTAATCAGTCAATTCGTTTGAATGACGCATTGGAAGAGAAAAACCTTTTTTTCTGGACAAGGATCAACTGGTATTATTAACCCAGTCTCCCCATGAAGGCAAGGTCGGTTTATTCTGGAATCACAGACTACGTATGGGTAGGCAGTCCCCAAAAATATCTCTCTAATCTTCGCAACTAGTGTCGCGAGGACATCGGAGCAAGCTTGACTTGGTCAGAGATCCTATTTGTCTTGACCACACAGAGCAATACCATGCTCCATGGAACCCTCAAGTCTACTGGTGATTTTGCTGCATGACAAGCTGCAAATACGACGCAGCAAACGATCATGGAACTGGGATTGGAAGTTCTTCTACATGGGGCGTATTCTACAGACCTGCCAACTTCAGACCACTACGTGTTTGACTGCATGCCACGCTCCTTGTCTGGTTAGCGGTTCCAACGAGTTCAATATATCTAACAATTCATTGAAGAATACACAGAATCAAAACCGGAATCGTTCTTTTATGATAGAATGCACAATCTATCTTAAAGGTGGCATAAGTTCATAGATAGCGAGGGAAAATACTTTGATGGCCGAATCATGATACGATGAATTTATATATGTGTTCTTCAATGTGTACTTCATGCAGGCTTTTTGACTGCAGTCAATTGCTTCATTAAGACAGTTTCAGATTAGTTGATGTTGAGGGTGGGACTAAACTAGTATGAGAATTTGTAATCAAATTTGGTATGGCCGATATCAGAATTAAGATTATTTTTGAAAATATTGATATTCTCGGATGTGACCGTCTTTTCACCGTTGCATGCGTCTGTTGTTCTTGCCGAGAAGAATTTCTTTCTAACACCAGTGGAGGTCTGAACTTGTAGTTTATTGCTGTGACCTCTGGTTTTAATGCCGATAAATGCAGTTGCTTGTCAGGGCATGTTGAGCATTGAACGTCCGTATCTACTGTCTGTATGCTGTTCCGGATTCTGTAGATTTGCTATAGGTCAGCACGTTTTCTTCTGTACTCCATATATGAATAAAAGATTTTGTTAAAAAGAAAAGAAAGAAGGTCTGCAAACATTTACATCAGCCTGATGTGTATAGACCCACATATCTGACTTCTGAACACGTTATTTACTGCCTTTGTTTCCCTCTAGTGATCTGTTAGTCTCAAATAATCGAAAATAGGGTTAAGCCAACTCAATCAGCGTGCATTGTTGTCCAGAGATTAACGGTCTGAAAAGAATCCTGCTTCCCAAATAAACACACTGACCTGGTCATATCCGTCACCCTCCAACTTCCGCCATCGACCACCTTTTCCGGCCCTAAACAAGTCCAACAATGTCGTCTGCAAAAAGGAAGAATGAATAAAGAAATAAAAACTGCAAACTACTACTTGCTGTCCCGATATCTAAATTGTAAAAGAGCTGAACAGGTTGCCAACAAATGCAGACGGATAAACGAAAGATCTATAATTTGTTTATGTAATTGCGAAATAGGAAACTTCTGAGTGTTTGGAAGTACAAAAGAAATAATGGCAAACTGGTCTTGAAGACCAATACACCAGTTTGTTTGTTTTTTAAAACCCGATAAAGTGCTATTGGTTGTTAATCGCTATACTTGTAAAATCCATAAGTCCCACGGGCACACATAACCAATATAGAAACAGGTCAGGTTAGTCACTCAATAAAAACTGTCAACTTTTGGCAGAATGCTGTGTTGGGGTTGATCAATTAAAAAATTTGAAAATTGTGAACACTGCCGGACACACACTAAGGACAAATTTAGCATGAATTTACATTAATTATTTTTTATTATTTTTTTTTTTTTTTTTGGGGGGGGGGGTAAAAAGAACAACGTTTTTATAGATATAATAAAGTGTGAATGTTTAAATTTCCAGCCTTCTAGCGCCATTGATGCGGTCTGTACGCGCAACACGTACATAGATAGCCAGCCAGACTCACTTGAAAACTGAAGAAACCTATGTTGACTGTTTTGGTTGACGTTTTCTAAAAAACGAAAGAAACACATATTGATTAACTCTCGATTGTGCTGAGGGTTCTTACCACGTTCAGTGCCAAACGTCGATGATTAATGTTTTCGCTACTTTACCTGTTAAGCGCCAAACGACGTTAATTACATAACGACCCCCTTTTGAAATTCGTGCCTTGTCTTCATTTTGTTCTCCGCACACTGCTATGACTAATACCTGCTTTCCAGCGATCTTTTTGTGCTGATGGTGTTAAGTAGGCAAGTAATGATTGGCTTTAAAAAGCTCTTTTTCAACCAAATGTATTGTTGCTTTGTAAGTCTGCTTACACTTCCAAAACAATGTTGCTGCTTTTTCGGACCTTGTTTATAAAGTTCTATTTGTTTGAGTAGTTGTTGTCAATTCTGCTATCCTGAGCTGGGATTGAATTTATTTATTGTCAAACAACTACTTTGGTAATGACAATGACAACAACAATGACCCTCACCAAAATTAGGACCCTTCAAGGCTACCAAGAAGGCTGAAATGTGGCATGTAACCTTATTTTAACCCCACTGGAAGATTTATAAAGAAAAATTCGGGTCACCCAAACCCCATCCCCTACCGTATTTTTTTTCAGTTTATATCTAGAATTGCCTCAAATTATATCTAAAATTATCTAGATTTCCATGCCATTTGTCTAGAAAGATATTTAGATAGTATTTTAAGTCCCCTTCCATGGCGAAATTTAAAGATCTTATTCAGTTAAAAGGAAAACTGTTTTTACCAAAGTTGAAATATTTTCATTAATATTAAGTCATTTAAGCTTTAGTCAGAGTGTATTTTGACACTTAAGCAACCAGTTTTGTTTAGTTTAACTTTTGATGCACAGTTCGAAACAAATGAGACCTTAGTGGTCTTCTAGCCTGATTCATGGCCGAACATATTTGCTGAGGTCGATGTTCAAGCCAAGATTTCGAGCAGGAGCAGTAGATTAATATTCTGATGGGGATTAGAATAAATTCACCTGTCTTTCTGATTCGTAAAAGATAAGGCAACAGGCTCTCTGTAAATTCTTCTTCGAATGTCCTACGAGCCAAAATCTGTTTGACTAACGTTTATTGCTACCCACCAAAATCTGAATCCCCAGGCAGGTACACACCCTCCAAAAGAGTTTTTAGTGGCAATTGTCCCGCTATAATTTCTCCGCTTACTTTCTTTTTTTCTAAACTAACACGTCTTACATACAGTACCTGTCATAGGTATTTGAACAAACAACCATTTATTTCTAATTGCTTGGGTTTGAGAGTTAAAACCAGCAACATTACACAAGAAGAACCACATTCTTTTGCAATCAACAGAACAAGGCATGCATTTAGTCATGCTTTGTAGTTCTGAATGCTAAATTGCTTGAAAAACATTTTTTAATAGGATTAAATTGTTAAATGAAAATATTTGTTTAAGGAGATTAAAAAGGTGAACTCACATTGCTATA
>VCCN01000782.1:2244261-2258658 GCA_006491835.1 Architeuthis dux | reverse complement strand
CCTCAATGTATTGACCTCAGTGTACATTCCATGGCCAAAGTGACTTGGGGAAAAGTGTGTGTATGTGTGGGCTGGGTTGTGTAATGTGTTGATGGTGGTGGTGATTTGTTAGTATCCTGTGAATGTGTATATTCTAGAGAATACTGAGGTTTGCGTGTGTGAGAATATCTGGGTGTAGCTTGTGTGTGTGTGTGTAGGGGGGGGGTTAAGGTGTGTTGTTAATATCATGTGAAAATGTTAGCCTGTTTGTGTGTATGTGAATATTTGGGTGTAGCCTGTTTATGTATGTGTGTGTGCGGGGGGGGTCTTGGTTGCGAGAGAGAGCCTGTATGTGTGTGTTGGTGATTTGTTAATATCGTGTGAAGATGTTAGCCTGTTAGAGTGAGAGAGAGAGTGTGTGTGTTGGTGTGTTGTTAATATCTATCCTTTCGCCGTTTTGCATTATGTAAACACTGTTTACACTGTCTAATGGGGTTTTGCCATCTTGCGAAAGAATAACACACTATCGTAAGACGAGTTATCTCGTCCGTAGAGTGAACTGGCAGCTTGCTGAGGTGAGATAGCTCGTCCGTGGCAGTGGACAGATTTAGGGATTAACAAAAGGAGACGGAGTTGGTCTAACTGTAAACAGCACGGAAAATGTTCAATCTCCGGCTAGGACAGTTGGCGTTCACTTCGCACTAATGTCCTTGGGAAAGGTATGAATCAATCTCATCTATTCTCTCCCAGCTATTGGTAAATAGCAGGGCAATGTGTGCTCTTTAGCCATGTTTGGTGACCAGTCTAGGAAACGGACATCTCTGATTGCAAACCGGGAATGTTCAACACCTCATCCAGCGTCGCGAGAGACGGGCCACGGATAGAGTAGGGAACGTGACCTCGAAATGTACAGTTAACGGGGCTCTGGTGAAACTTTGACTGGCCTAGCAAACAGGAAGTGGATTATAATATATTGCTCAAGTAAAATGAAGGAGAATAAAAACAGACGGACACAATAAGACAACCGCTGTCGATCTCCCACCGACACTGGAACACCCTGTGAAAGGAAACAAATCTGTAAGTCAGTCCACGCATATTTTTTTACAATAATAAACAATTGGATGAACCATCTATACTATAATTCTTCTTGTTACGATCTACGTCCGTTACGCTCTGATTAGTCAATTAGTAGAAGAAAATCACGAAAGAAAATTTTGGAACGCGGAAATTTGAATAAAGCAGACGACAAAGATTGTTCGTTCCTTTGTTACGTTACGGAATTACAAGTTTGTAAAAGAACCTGGGATAAAATTCGGTTTTGCAAAGCTAGGTAGTTTAATTAGAGTGTGGGAAGGGAGAAGGCAGAAAAGAAAGGTAGTTTACTGAGAGGGTAGAAACATTTTGCATATGAAATAAATCCATGTTTGTATAACATTTAGATAAAATCGTGGACCGGCAAGGAAGATTGAAAGGGATACGGGAGAGAATGAGGAGGTACAGGCATAGAGTGAGAGAAGAACAAGGGCATGAGATAATGGATAAGCTGAGTTGTCAACACCCGTGGAATTTCCACGGTTCCACCTAGTTATTATTATCAATTTTTGACTAGAATTTCCTTTCATCTTAATTTTTAGTTTCTTTTTATTGCAACTACACAGGGCGTCAATCTACGGCAGTGTGTAAACAGTGCGGATCGGGAATAAAGGGTAAGCTCTCGGTGAGACTCGAACTCGGCTCCCTTGTTCCTCAGGAAAGCATAGTTAACTGTACCAGCTGCTCTTACTAACTGAGCTACGAGAGCTCTACGGTTGGCTAAAGATGAAATCTAAACTTTAAGCCTACAATTCGTTTTCCCCCGATCCGTCTCGGCGCCATATTTGTTATTGTTTTTACACTAGCAACAATATTGTCTTTATTTAGCAACTAAACATTTAGATGAAAGAAAATTCTAGTAAAAACTGATAATAATAACTAGATGCACCCGTGTTGACAACTAAGATTATCCATTATCTCATGCCTCTGCTCTTAATTAATAATGATAATCCCAGCTAACAAATTGACGTTACTAAAACGTTTCTGAAACGTTACATAGAAGCCTTGTAACGTTATATTAACGTTTCTTTGTAGACTCCCCGCAACGTCCCCGCAATGTTTTCAGCAACATTATAGATATTAGAAGAACATGCATTATCTAAATTAGTGCTTCTCAATTGAAGAAATATTTAAAGACATTTTATACCTTCTATACATATTGTTAAGTGATGTACTTCCCAGAATGTACGGGACTTTTAGCTACAGCACTTGCAATGATACCGTAACGTTGCAGTAACATCTGAGATGTGCGGCTAGTTTGGGTTCAGAAAATACTCAATTGCAACGTTACAGTAACCTACCCACAACGTCACATATCCCCCCAACCAAAACGAAACCTGTCTGCAACGTTGCAAAAACGTTCCGTGTTAGCTGGAATGGTTGACAATGCTTCATCTAATAAAAAATAGATAAAGATAAAATCGGAATGAACTTTTGTATGAATACAAAAGACCCTTACATCTGTGAACGTGAGTAATAACTGAAAACGTTATTTTGTTTATATAATCTTTAATCGTGTAATACAATTTTTGTCATTTAATGATGAAATGACGCCTTCCACATTAACCATATCACCATTTTCTCTGATTTAATCTTTCCTTTATCAGATTATTTGAAAAAATAGTTACACAATTTCATGAACAATATTATATTTATACAAAAGCCATTAAATTGTTATACACGCTTGTAAAATCTTTTATTGTATTCAGATTTTGACATTAAGTAGTCTGCTTCATACTGAGTATATATAAGAGGCATGTAGCCGTAGATTTTTGCAAAATCGTTCAAACACTTGTCTCGTTTCTGACTGTGCTTAGGTTGTGAAGATAGACTGGTCCTTAGTTCATATCTATTGGGAAAGGTTTCTTTTCGAATAACCTGCAATGAAAAAGAAATAATGAGTTACATGACACTCAACAAAAATAAGTACAGGTTTCCCCAGCTATCCAAAAGTAGAGCGTTCCTATAAAAACATATCGTAAGCCGAAATGGCGTGAAGCGAAGAAGCAATTATCATTAATTCATATCGGAAAGACTTTTGAGCGTTCCAAGACCCAACAAATGGTGATGATGGTATGTTAGGCTGAGTCGTCGGAGGTTAGGGTGATGGAGAGACAGAAAGGGGTTTCCCACTGCCCCTATAATTTTCACTTTTCACCTAATTTAGTAAAACAAAACGAGTGGCATAAAGAAAATGTTCAAAAAGCAGAGAATACCTGTGTCAGATTGTAGTGTTTAGTTTAGGGTTAGTGATGAATAAGTGAATGAAGTGGCTGAACTTCACCACTCCTAATTCCTAACGTTACTGCGTTGTAGAAAGAAACGAACGAATCTGAGTGTGTTGCCCGAGGAGAAAGATGATTTGTGACGTCAGTAAGGATTCAGATGCATTTGCTAAACTGTAACGTTCAGGATTGATTTCTAGTTGTTGTCAAGTCAATGACCAGGGGAACACTGTCAAAACGAAAGATATCGTATGAGTTGGCAATTGGAGACGGCCTGGGTAATTGCGACGAAAAGCAACTAAAATTAAAATGAAAGAAATACTAATAAAACATTATTAATAGTTGACAATGGTTGATAATGGTTACTTCTTCAAATAAGAAAATAAAATCAAGATAATATTACAATCAATTCGATATTTTGCCGTTTATACTTGTTGATGAGATCACAAGGCAAGTTCGGCGAAATGAAAGTTGATTAGCTATAAAAGCAAGTTTTTCATGAGATTTTGGTTGGCCAAAGGCAGAAATGTTGTGTGAACCTATTTGTATGAAAATTATGGTAAGGCAAATGACTTTGAGATTAGTGGAAAGGATTAACTTGTGTGAAGTAATCAACACTAGCTATTATTTACTAAGAGGATATGAATGCACTTGTAAACCATATTCTTACCACGGTACTTATATCTTTCTTGCTGTGACCATATGTCTGGCCTCAAAGGAGTCTTTTCTTTTCTCTTGGTTGAAGGTGCAGCAGATGTCTTCATTCTTTGAAGACCAGAAGTCAAATAACAAAAGTAACCTTTACAAACATATAGGATCGAAACAGAAAGTCCCAGCTGCTAATAACAAATTGACGGCAAAACGACAAATACTTTCCGTCCAATTAAAAGTGCTGTGGGTGTTGTGAGTCGTGATGTCCAGCAGTTGTCTGACATTCTTGCAACATGGCCTGTCCATTGGCATTTGAGTTTTCTAATGGATTCTATGATATCTCTGACTCCTTTCTTTTCTCTAATATGTAGTGATGCCTTGTGATCTCTCCATGATGTTAAACATGATCGTCTCTTGAGCACGTTACATTCTTAGTTTGAGAGCCAATCTTTTTGTTAGGTTCCATGTTTCAGCTGCATAGTTGACTATGCAGTAGACCCTTCTAATGGGATCTTTGTGTTCTTGAATGTTGAGCTTGCTCTACCAAAGGCCTGCCAACCTAGGGTGATTCTTCGTTTGATTTCTTTTTCTTTTCAGTATTTCATGGAGATTCATTGCCCCAGGTAGATGTAGTGGTCTACTTTCTTTAGCTCTGCCTTTTCGATTTTGATCGTTGTGTCTTTGTCCTCAACATATTTGTTGCACATGACATTGGTTCATAGTTCATATGAAGACCTTCATTCAGTTCGTCTAACATTATCTGGGGCTCATGAAGGTTGTCGGCAAAGGGGGCCATGTTGTCAGCAAACCATAGGTTGCGTAGGTATTCACCATCAATTCTGATTCCTTTTTGTCCAGTCTAAATTTCAGAAGATCATTTCGAGGCAAGTTGTGAAGAGCTTGGGTGAGCTAGTGTCGCCTTGTCTTACTCCTTTTTCGAGTTGAAAGGGATCATAGACTTTATGTAGCCTGATAAAGGAACTGCAGTGTCGGTAGATATGTTGTAAAACTCTGACATATACGGGGTCTACACCGTGTTGTATGGTTGCCTCTATGACCTTGGTAGGTTTCCACTTAGCCGAAGGCCTTCTTGTACTACACATAGGCCACTTTCGTGAGGACTTATCTGAGCTATTATGAGCTTCTTCGCTATTGCACTCTTCTACTATTCAGCACATTGTACAACAAGTATTAATACATTTTTCGGAATTGTTATTACTTGTTTCGTATTCTCACTTCAATTCACTGGATGTCAGTTTAAGTACACTCAATTTCCTCCACTCTTGTCTAGTAACCAATTTCTATCTTTTCCCGTTTCAACATTCCCAAGGGGCGTCTAGACACAGAGTACCGGGCAACTGGCTACGGGAATAACGTACCAACCTCTACAGCCTGGTAACCAGACCTGGATCAACAAACAGGTGACCTCGATCTTACTCCATAAAGGACACAAACGGCTTTACCGCCACCACTGGTCTTGATAAGATTTATTTTCTTTCTTCTGCTATAAACAAAACTTCTGTTCAGTTGGCACAAGCAGGTTTTATTGAATTCATTGGTTCCTGTCAAGGAGTGAAAGCTGTTTGCTGCGACTGCCAAACCAGGCCTGGTTGTTATGGGGGTTGGTTTTCCCAACTGCTCACTCGTCTACTCTCTTCTTTGTCAACCGTCGTGGTATGACAGTGACGGGACATATTCGGTGATAGAAAAGAGCGCAACGAGAAGTGGACTCATGCCTTTCCCAGGGGCATTAATGAGAAATGAATGCAAACAGACTCAGCTAGAATTCAAATCGATTCCGTGCTCATAACCGTGAAACCGCTCTACACATTCGTTATTAAATGTTTTCCTATCAAACAGCTCCTGCTCTAAAGCGATGGCTGTTCTCGCAGTCCATTATTAGCAAGTCCATTGGAGTTGACGTTATCCCCTCCCCTCCGTAACAAGGACAACAAGAACAATCCTCACCTAATTCAGGGTTGTAAACTCTTCACTGTTTGTCTATCATGTAAAGTTAAACCAAACCGATATATAAAATTAACATTTACCTAACGTGATTTGAAATCAACCGAAACAACCGATAGTCCGAAGATGACAGGGCTGGAGAATTCATAATAAATATTTCTCTTTGAATCCCACTAAACTCGAAGACCCCCCCCTAGTAGATTCCGTTTAGGCTGAGATGTTGAAGACTGTTCTGGATCTAGCCACAAACTTTTTAGTTTGGGATTCTCGTAATACATATCTTTTGTCCCAAAATGATTTTGTTCTGTCTCAAGCAAGAAGAGAAAGACAAGTGTTTAACAGTTGGCTGATGTTCCTTTCCGTAAGTTTATGTGGAACCCGTTTATATAGCTTCTGAAAATTTCCTAAGTCTTGTAAACGACATATTACGGTAATCTGATTGCACAAGCAATAAAGGGCAGTGTAAACTTCATTCGACACTTCTAAGATTTCCCTAACGTTGTGCAGGTGATGGTGCTGGGAACTTTTGCCTCAACCTAATAGTTTGAACAACTCAAAAAAAGCATTAGAAATTCATATTCATAAGGCTCCAATATAAACTGGACAGGTGTAAATAAGTGATGAAATATAACTCAATGGTGGATACTACTTGCCTTTAAGGGGGGCTTTTTGGCCACGTGTGCAACCAACATGTTCATTGCAAGATCTTCACAGTTCAACTGTTTATCTATTAAATACCGAATCGCTGGATTCATCACATACGAATAGAGAAAGAAATAATGCTGCGGAAGAAAAACAAAACAAGTATGAATCAATTTTATTCAGACAACAAAATGTAATTTTTAAAAATTCATTTAACGTTTTTGCTGTTGAATTTTCCAGTCTGTATTAATAGATCCCGAACAAATCTTTAAAGAAATCGAATCTAAAAGGTTTGCATTACAAAAAGTTAACAAATTACGATGAGAATTTTAATAAAGGATATGCGGGTGGCATAACGGTTAAAGGCCAGGAGAATTAAATCGGTGAGCCGAGTTCAAACTCCGGCTGGGACAGTTCGCGTTCACTTTGCACTAATTCTCTTAGGAAAGGCATGAATCCACTACTCCCACAGCTATGCGAAAAATTAGTAAACTAACCTGAATTTTTCAAAATGTATAGTCATTCGGTATAAGTTAAGAAGTGCTGTTACTTCAAAAACAAGTTAAGATGAGCGGTCCCTCCTACCGAGCTCTTAACAGCTACTTATTTTTCTTATCTCATACCCGTATGAAAATTAACTGATGTGTCTTGGCATTGTGCCAACTTTAACTTCGCGAAAGACTTGAGTGGCCGCGCATGATAAGTGCCCAACGCACCATTTAAAAAAATATTTTCGTTATTTTTAGAGCTACAATGCTCAGTCTTTTTTATACTGAAGCCTCAACATTATGAATCATAATGTACAGTGTTCCAGCTTAAAAAATAAACAAACTGAGTATTGTAGTTCTAAAAATAACGAAAATATCAACTTTAAAAAAATGGTACATTGGGCACTTATTATGCGCGACCATTCACTTCTTACGTGCCAAAGGTACATATTTTTGCCGTGATATTTCTCGATGTAGTGCAATTGATGGATTGATGCCGAAAGTAAAGTCTGGGCGTGGAGAAAAGCGTATAAGCTTATATGGCGCTGTCCATCTCACAAAAGCAACAAATTATCACGGCGTGACGGTAATTTCTTTTACACCTTCGGAAAAAAAAAAACTACCATGCATTTCGACCAGTGGGCAGCTTATAACAACATGGCCGACATTCCTGTTGTACGACATTACATACATGAAACAGTCAATCATTCAGTCAACTGTGTGGACCCAGTTAGGCGTTCTAATATTCGGGACCAGTCAAAAAATGGGAACCGCACTTCTTAATTTGTACCGGTTATTATTTTATTTTCATCATAATAATTATCTGTACTATTAATACGTTTGTCGCGATCCCCGTACGTTACGCTACGAACGGTCAATCCATCAAAAACTGACCAATCACGAGAGAGAATTTGGGAACGCAGAAACTTGAATAAAGCAGACGACAGAGGCGTTTGTTTCTTTATTACCTTACAGAATTACAAATTTGTTAAAAATAAAAGAAACTGAGTTAAAACTCGGTTTAGCAAACCAGAGTGTTTTGTTTATGAAAATACATTACCTTTTTTAACTATAGATTAAATATATAAAAATATTATTAATATTATTAAAAAAAGTTAATTGCCATGAAAAAAATTCACGGAATATATTTTAAATTTCTACTCCTACTGAACTATCATTATTAATTTTTGACCAATATTTTCCTTCACCTAATTCTTTTTTTTTTATCGCAATGTAACTCAGGCTGTTTATCTACAGCAGTAAGCGCGGATCGGAAATAAAGAAAAAGCTCTCGGTGAGACTCGAACTCACGACCCTTTTGGTAAGCCTGGTTAAATAAATAATAAAAAGGAAGTGGAACAGTCCATTTTTCAAATGATGGGTATGAGAAAGATATCTTTATCAGCGAAATGCTTACCTTTAAATAGAAGAGTCCATGGTTATGGTGAGAGAACCAAGTAACTTACACTGTTCATTATATGATTAGATATTAATTAGATTGAGTTGGTATCAGCCCATCTATATTGGTAGATCCGATGAGGATCGAACCCACTACCAACAGCCAGCAAGATTACGACGTGCGTGCTGGTCAATTTTATTTCATACTATTTATTAACGTAGCAGTTTTGTATCAGACCATCAATAGTGATAGATCCAATGAGGTTGAACCCACTAACAACAGCCGAAGGGTTTAGCTTGCTATACGACGTGCATCTTGATATGGGGGGGGGGGGTTCCGCATGATTACTTATAGTTTGTTATCAGACCACCAACAGTGGTATATCCAATGAGGATTGAACCCAAATTTAATTTAAATTTATTATTGCTTGCAAAAGCAGGAGGACTAGATGTATAGCTATACATTACTAATAGTTCAAACACTCGGGTGGCTTGCGTGCACGCTCTGATCGGCGCAATGGGGTCTGAGCGGGGAATCGACAACTGGTTCAGTTTCGTTTTGTGCCGTGCCGGACGTAGCCGAAACTGGGTCCTGAAGCCAAGACGAGCTGTCTCGCAAGTGACCAGCCGGAGCTAGATCTCGGGGTGACACCGTGGTCTCTTTGTCATTACGAAGACGAAAATGAGTATAAAGAGGATTAGCCTCAATGAGTTCTGCCTCTTTAACAATAGGGTCAGACTTCGATTGTCTGACTTGACGTCTTAGAAGAACAGTTTCGGGTGAGGATAACCACGTCGGAACAGAGCATCCGCTCGTAGATCGACGAGGGAAGTAAATAGTAGCTCCTGTAGAACACGCTCCCACTAAGTTATTGGCAAGCGTTAGATTTGAGCGCCATATTATTCCATTGTGCCGTTCACACTGCCATTGCCTTGGTGGTTATAAGGGGTAGTCCGGCTAAATTCCATTGCTGTGCAAAAAGCTTCTCACATCAGACGACATGAAGGAGGGGCCTCTGTCTGAATGAATACAAAAGATAGCAAATAGCTTTGTGAAGCATTGAATCACCGTTTTAGACGACATATCAGTACAAGCGTAAGCGAGGGAATTCGTCTATCATAGTTAATAGGTATCTGTTAGAGCAATATGGCAGAGGACCTTTAAAGTCAACACTGGGTCTCTCGAATGGTGCGGTTGCCATGACTAAATGTGATACGTCCGGCCGATGAAACCGAGGTTTGAACTCTTTTTACGTCCTCAACAGAGAATGGTAGATTCCTAGCACTGACAAAATGCAGCATTCGCGTAACGCCAGGGTGGCAAAGAGAGCCATGTAATTTCGCTAATGTCAGAACCAACGGCAGAACAGTAAGCCCTAGATAATGCATAACCCGTATTGTCTTTCCCTGGATGGTAGTTTATCTCAAAACTGTAGCAGGCCACTTTCCGATCAGTAAGGAGAGTAAAGTAGCGCCCAATTAGGTAGTGTCTCCACTTGCGCAGAGCCTCCACTATCGCATATGCCTCCTTTTCTATAGCCGGGTGTTTTTGCTCGCTAGCGTTTAAAGTCCTTGAAAAGAAAGCCACTGGTCTACGAGCTTAATTTAACGTGGCAGCGATAGTGTGATTAGAGGCATTCGTCTCTACAACAAAGGGGATGGTCTCGTCAATAGAATGCACCACAGCATTTCCTATTTCGGCTTTCATGCAGTCAAATGCTTTTTCAGCTATCTTGTTTAGTGGGAGGTTTTTGGCTTGCACGAGTGGAGCAACATTTTCTGAATAATTTCTAATCCATTGGGAATAGTATGAAAACATTCTGGGGGAGAGGAAGTTCTTTTAAAGGCCGAAGTCTTTCTGGGTCGGGTGTAATTTTACCCTCAGATATCGTATGACCCAGAAGGTCCACCGACGACTTCGAAAAAGAGCTTTCAATCAAATTGAACCCCTTCTGGGGTTATAGTCGTGCTCTTCCTTATTCGTCCCACAAATCGTAATGTTGTCAAGGTAGGCCAACGTGTCTGACAACGAGTTGTCGGCGATAAACCTGTCTATTATACGCTGAAAACAGGCAATACCATTGGTCACCCCAAACGGAATCCGATGGAACTGGTACAGCTGGCCACAATCCTCAAAGGCAATGTAATGCTTGTCTTCGTCGGGTATCGGGACCTGGTGGTAGGCGGACTTGAGGTCTATGGTACTGAAGAATTGGTATTGTGCCACCGTATTTACCAGTTCGTCGATCCTTGGCAACGGGTAGGCATCATACAAGTGTAAACCTGTTCACAGTCTGGGAGTAGTCGGCCACCATTCTCTTTTTATGTCGTTCCTTGGTGATCACCACGACTTGAGCTCACCAAGGCGAAGTGCTAGGCTTGATAATACCTTCTGTGAGCAGCCTCTTCGCTTCAGCAGCAATGAATTGTCTGTGCGGAGTCCTGTACTTCCTGGCTTACAGTTTTTGGAGGGATTAGTAAACAGTCCAGGTGGAGAAACAGAGAAAGTAGTTAGTCCGCTTACATTTAAAGGAGGTGTCACCAAACAATAACCTGAAGTACGAGAGCTCAAAGAAATCGTTGCCATTGACACGGTATTAATACCTGGAAACAAGTGTAGTTGAAGCTTGCGAACCTGGGACTGACATAGGAAGTTCACGGAACTACCAGTGTCCATAAGCGCGACTGACTTTCTTCCCGTTTAATTTTATCCAGGTGGTAGCACTTGCCAAATCTTCTGATGTAGCTGATGTTACAACAAGAGTAGCAAGAGAAGCTGCAGATGTCCTGGGCCCTGCTGAACGACATACTTTTCTAAAAATGGACCCCTTTTCCACATATGTTACACGTAGCCTCTCGTGCAAGGCAGTTCTGGCGAAGGTGCCTATTGTTCCCACAAAAGAAACACGTCTGACCCTTAAAAACAGCAGACGATGTTTGGTTTTTAGAAGTCTGGGATTCAGTTTGGTCGAGTAGCCGCTGACGAATAATGTTAGACAAGAGTCCACATGAAGGCATCCCGCATTGCCTCCTCTTTACACATCTCAGCACTGACCGCCTTATAGTTACAATCCCCGCTCAGATGCTGCAGTGCCTGTAGATACTCATTCAACGTCTCCTCCGATTTTTGCCGGCGTGTGGCTAGTGGGTGCCTAGCGTACACTTCATTTTTAATAAATTACATGACTCTCTTTGCCACCCTAGCGTTACGCGAATGCTGCATTTTGTAATTTTCTTCGGGCCATTGAACATTCCCCAGATGAATGGAGCCTACTCGTTAATTATATTGCTGCCTCTGTGTATGAGTATATTGTTAATTGTCCAACGTACAACGATGCGATCGATACTTTGCGGAACTTATATGTCAAACCTATAAAAATACTCAAAATTAGGTCTTACTTCAATTTATTCAACAAAGAATACAACAAAGGTAGAATATTTCTGTAAATAATGGCCACTCACAGGACTGGCGCCACCATATTGGAACATTCCAAAAAGCAAGGAAAGTAGCTACCTTTATACCTACGAAACAAAGGGAGGGAGATAAGCATAATCACTACAACCTCATATAATTGTATCGGCACATTTTACAATATTCTTTTGTTATTATTGGCTACTGGCGTCGTGCCTGAAAATCTGTAAGTAGTAACCGACTTACTTTATGCAAAAATGTTGCTGATGTAAGAAGCAACGATCGACCGCGTCCAATGCCTCCTCTGTAACCCCACCTTTTATTTAATGTCAACGTATGATAACGAGACGGAAAGCCAACAATTCTGTCTCTGTTTTCTCGCCAGACTCTGCAAAAACAAAAACAGTTGTGCTAAGTTTCCTCCTGTTGATGTCATTAGGAGCGTTTAGTTTCAACTAACTTCATCCAAAACCATAGCTATGAGAAGCAAAGGTATCATTTATTTCGACTAATTGTTTTAATCAATGGCCAGGGGAACGTTAACGAATGTACAGCTCAACATTGGTTCCCAAAACTTCGAAACGGAGACGAGAGCCTTGAAGATGAGGAGGGTCATGGACGTCCTTCTGTGATTGACGACATCCAATTGAGGGCCATTATTGAGGCGGGCGGACGAACGCAAAACAACCCGAGGGGTTGCAGAGTAACTAATCGTTGACCATTCAACAGTTGCTCGACTTATCTACCATTATTGGGAAAGCCAAAAAAATCGACAAATGGATTCCGCACGAGCTGAACGGAAATAAAAAGATTTCGCCGTTATGAAGTCTGCTCTGCGCTTCTATTACGCAATAAAAACGATCTATTTCTTGATTGCATTGTGACATGTGACGAAAAATGGATTCTGTACAAAACTCGACGGCGTTTCTGTTTGGTGGTCGGCAAGTGGAATCATCAACTACAACTTCTTGAATCCTTGCGAAACCATCACAGCTAAGAGGTATTGCCAGGAAATCGACACCAAGAACTGCAACGTTTACGTCCAATATTGATCAATAGAAAATGGCAGAAATGTGTATATTCTGAAGGTTCTTATTTCGATTAATAACTTTTATTCTAAGCAGAGTTATACTTCTTTAAAGTTGATGGTGCAAAACCGCAATTATTTTTGCACAACCTAATATTTTAGATTACATCCCGTCTGCTTCACGTATTTTACAGGAACATGTATATTTGTAGCTGCCATTAACTTTCATTTAACAGGAGCTAGAAAGATAAATATTCATATATGTAAACTTAGAAAGAAATATTGAAAATAATTCTGCACAGAATATGAAAAAAATCTACCCCACCAAATTCGATATTTTCACCTTTTTGATATTACGATGCGTCCAACAATCCAATCGTCATACACGACGGATAAAGTTTGACGTGATTTTTGCAAAGTGAAATTTAATTTTGTTTGAAAATGAAGTCATATAAATACAAATGGGAGGTAAGAGGTTTTTTTCTTGGAAATCTTTATAGTAAATAAAATAATTTGAATACAAATAGAAGATCATGTGTGATAAGAGGTCTTCTTGAACACACACGCGTGTGCACGCGCGATTCTGAAGAGATCTTGAAGCTGCATCGGCGGTCGATTTTAGCATAGGTCTTACATATCCCAGATATTTTCTCGTTCTTATTTATATACAAAATTACTGTGAAGGGTCTGCTTGTTGGCTGAAGTATTTGCGCATTTCCCACCGGAGTCAGTGAACAGTGTTCGAGTCCAGGTAAAAGTTAAGATTTCAAATACTGTTTGTAAAGTGTGACAGGCTTTCTCCACTTAGAAGATTTGACAATTGTTAGTACTTGAAGTGAAACTTCCCACTACTTAGGGCCGAGGCTAAATGTCGAGCTCGCAAAGTGTTTTATTGCTTTTAACAAAAATCAATAAATAAAATAAAAAGCTGGATCCAAACACACCATTTTGGCCAGTCAGAATTCACACATACATTTTTTCCCCTCAAGATATCAGCTTTTGTTGTATCGAACTGACTCTAGGATCCTACCGACTAAAATAAAAAGTAAGATCCTACAACAAACAGATTTTTCCGTCGGCCGACACCTAAAAACTGTCTCCGACAGTCGTCTTTCACAGACACCCTCTTTCCGACAATCGCCGGCCCCCATAAACAGTTTAACGCCGAAAAAAAAGTCGGTCGCTTTCACCTTCCAAGAGATTCATTAATTCACAACTTCTATAGGTTTTGTGCTGACCTATGTGCTATTGCCATAAACTAACATATGTATAATTGGCGATAATAAACTTCTTGTCATGATACTTCTCCATCCTTTCCACCAAATATGTTGCACAATACACGCATAACCACATACTTACCTGAAAGCCAATATAATATCACGATTATCTAAAGTAATTTCGTCATCGACTGTAAAAACTGCTTGTGTCCTGATCAAATCAAACGGGAGGAATCGATTATTCAAACTGTTTTTGCCATTGCCAATGACCTAAATGGAAAATGATAATCAGAAATCACAA
>VCCN01000782.1:2199458-2211978 GCA_006491835.1 Architeuthis dux | reverse complement strand
AACATGTTACAATGTTATAATAAGTACTTACCGAAACATATGAGGCTGTAAAAGAAATGCAAGTGTTTGTTTATGTAATTAAATGGCAATAATATACCTAAATATTTTTTATGGAAAAGGAAAGGAAGACATATACGTATTCACGCTCGTACTAATATCGTTAATTATTAAAATGCCTTTTTAGCTGTTAGATTTGTTATATTAGCTACATGAGCTTTAAAAATGAATTGAATACGTAATATTTCGTAAGATTTAAGGAGATGACTGCACTCGGTGAAAATACAACCGGATGATCAATAGGAAACGCTTTCTCTTGTTTATATAACTGTTGCTTAGAACTTAACTAGTAGAGTTTGGTAGTTTTCATATTTGAAATTGCACTGTTGCAATGTATATTTAAATTTAACTATGGGGAAACACCACAGTACTCCCCCTAGAAGGGTTTATGTAAACTTTAAAACCAAACTTATACCAATACAGAACGGAAATTTGATGGTCAACCCTAACCCAGAACTAAAAATAAATCATGTATTATACATATTTGTTTTGATTCAAATATCCAACGGATATTAACAAATTTCTATCCACAGAAATACTAGGAGATGAAAAAAACCCTCCCAACTTTTACGCAGATTAAGACTCCTATCAGGAAAATATCAGAATGACGGACTCCTAAGA
This sequence comes from Architeuthis dux, assembly GCA_006491835.1. Lineage (NCBI taxonomy): Eukaryota > Metazoa > Mollusca > Cephalopoda > Oegopsida > Architeuthidae > Architeuthis > Architeuthis dux. The sequence goes on along the minus strand of VCCN01000782.1, from coordinate 2,211,300 downwards.
CATATTTTTCTACAAAGATTACCCTCGGAAATTCAACCTGTTTTAGCAGCAATAGAAGACGATGCCACGTTGGATAAGCTCGCAGAAGTGGCAGATAAATTAATGAATATTACGCCGAGCAGTACTGATATTTCCAGCGCTACTATGTCAGAAAAAACGTTCGTTAATGGGTTTTATACAAGAAAATACACGACAAATTCAAGCTTTGTCGAGTAAAATTGATAAATTAACCAAGACCATCGGCGTTCTCGTAATAGATCGAAAACTCGTGATACTTACTGTTATTATCACAGAAAATTTGGTACCAAGGCGCACAAATATATTAAACTTTGTAGTTTTAATACAACACACTGTGAATAATAAGCCGACAAGCTTCAATGATTGAGTTGGTTTTTTTTAAAAGGGTCGTTCTTTTCATATTTTTGATAAAACAACAAGGTATCATTTTTTGGTGGACAGTGGTTCTCAAATCTCTCTTGTTCCTGCCACAGCTAAAGATAAGCTGAGAGGGCAGCTCACTTTGGTAGCAGTGAATAAATCTATCATTCACACGTACGGTCAACGTGGCATCGAGCTGAATATTTGATAAAGACTATTCCTGGATATCTGTTGTGGCTGACGTGGCTACTCCTATTTTAGGGGCAGATTTTTTTACACCATTTCGGACTGCTGGCCGATATCAAATGACAACAGCTGATTGACAGAAACTAATCTGAATTTTCGATCTGAGCGAACCACTGCACACGATCTGAAATACAAAATTGTGTAAAACCTTCTATCGATGTAGCCGCTATAGAATTGTTTTTTTTTTAATAAATATGATTACACAAGAAATGAATGTGGGGAAAGATATCTTTTTTATATGTGTGTGTGTGTGTGTGTGTGTGTGTGTGTGTGTGTGTGTGCCAAGGAAAAGCAGTTATTATTTTTTTTCAACCAGAGAACGCTGTTATGCCTTTTTCTATGCAAGATCACAACTGATACAAAAAAATATTCTTGCATGTTCTCTCACTAAGAGAAATGTATATCAGTACATTCATTTCGTCGGGGTCACCAATGTAGTATTCTTGCTAATGATTAATAAAGAAATAATGAAAGATAGGAAAACAGATTTCTCTCCCTTACATTGTAGGTTAGATAAATTGTCACATAACAATTCGACAACTGTAATATAAAAATGATAACAATATTTATTATAGCAATAATACATGTATTTATAACTATTTACTAGAATTTAAAACATGTTACAATGTTATAATAAGTGCTTACAGAAACATATGTGGAGTTGACTTGAGCGTGATTCAAAATGACAAGAGAGATATACAGAATTCATCAGGGAAAGGTTAATCACAAATTCAGAAAAATCGATATGGGACAAAATAACGAAGATGGAACTAAAAACATTGGTATCTGCAGAAAAGGTCAATACATGTAAACTTGTGGAGGTGATTGAGCTAAAGGAAGAACGAGCTTTGTTTACGCGGTTCCTTCTCATACAGAGAGCATGGTCAGAATTAATGGAATTATCCAAAGCCATTGGCGAATTTGAATTCACTGCAATTCCCAGTTCTCTTTTTTCAACTGAAGACCTAATGCTTATTCAGCAGACGAATCTACCCTGATGAACGAGACAGAGGTTGCTGCTGATAGTGAAAGTAGAAGAATACAAATTACTGGGCAAACTGCACACAGAATAGTTATTATTGATGCTATGGTAGAAGTTCAATCGCTGAAAAAAGATGAAAGTATAAAGTATATTAGACAGCTTGCTGAAAGATTTTATCAGCAAATTGAGAAGAAACTCCAAGGAGCTAGTATAGGCAGAGTTCTGTTTGGTTCACTTTAAGAGCAGACCCGGAAAAAGAGAGCCAAGGGCATTGATCCTATCAGCTAATAAACTTGATAGGAACATGTAGTGTCTTCCAGCCGTCTCCCAGCTCGTGGGAGTCTCACTGAAAGGGGAAAGGATGAAGCAAAAGGGACAAAGGCGAATGTGGTGTTGACTGATCGCCGTCAGCGAAAGAACTGAACTGTTCTTCGCTTCCGAACGGTCTGTTTATTTTCCCCCGGTTTGCCTCGCGCATGACCGGGGACTCACTTCCGTTTTAGGGGTTTGTGGCAAGGGAGGTAACTCGTGGTATTTGCTCCCTTGCGCAGCCTGGCAGGACATCACAGAACAGAATAAATGAATGTAGAATGAATTAGCATGAGGACTCTTCTATCAGATAGCAATACTAATGAGCAACTGACAATTCTCTTTAAAGATGCTCTGTTGAAAAGGTTTAAAGATAACGAAAATAGAATAATATATTTGGCAGGGACTCTTGTTTCATCAAACCAACTAAGATTGCTGAATGATAATGAGAAAACATGATCAGCGACACCCTAATACCCTTTCATTGTTTGGATGTAGCAAGATCCTCTCCTGGTTCTAGCATAGTGTTCCATTCAGTCGATACAGACGTTTGTGTTCTACCGTTCAAAATACATGATTTGCTGCGTGCATCAAAGTCACATATGATAGCAGGAAAAGGAAAGAAATCAACGTTATCGACATTGGGGAATGCTATAAAGCACTCTGCTTGGATTACATGCGTTTACAGGGGCACACGCAATGTAAATGGACATGGAGCTTCCTACTCTTGGAAGATGTTGATTCGATTGTTACTAGACTTACTGGTCTTGTTCTTTCTCTTGAATCCCCGTCCTGCCAACATATTGAAGATTTAGAAAGATTACGACGGAATCAGCTATTGTTGAAGACTAATTTTGTGTGTCCAGCAGGGCTCATTTAATGTAGGAATGATTATTTATTCCTTTTAACATCGTAAATAATGTTTTAAAGCCCATATGAAACGGAAAATTCATCAGTTTGCGCACTCTTAGTGCTATTAGCTAATGTTAGAAAAGTTGAAGAATATTTTTCTGTGTCCGGTCGTTTCGGCGAACGACATGTCGCCGACACAATCAGCCGACAACAATTTCGTCCTGCGGATGATTCGGAGACAACCTGTTTGACGAACAACAATTTTGCTGACTTGGCTTTTCGCCGAATACTTTTTTTTTAGGTTAAAAAACGAAAAGAAAACAGTGAAATTTCTGAAAGATAATTTTATTTTACATCTTAAATAACATAATTGGAAGAACAGGATGATAAGAAACATATTATATTATAAAATGAATTTTTGCGACTTATCAGAGAAATAATCCAGCAGACATCGACACCCTATTTTAAAAACGTAATTAAAATTGAAAAAAATTAGTTCTTGAGTTTTTTCTTGGCTTTGCTAGAAACAGAAAAGCCCAATTTCAGTCAAGAGAAACGGAAAACAAATCTTCATTAATTATTAAGTAGAATATCACAATGTTTGGAAGTCATTCTTTGTTTACTTTTCTTGGTCGGTTCTTCGAATGAAACTTTTATATGCAAGTTTCTTTTTCATCAGGTGTCGATTTTCTACCGAAAAGAATTCTTTTGTCAATCCTATAAGTTACATAAGCGTAGATTAATTAAGCTTATTTGTAAAGTAAAGATGTTTAATTTTACATGTTATCAATAACAACAAATGACTTCTTCCTTCTTCGAAGGATGTGTCTCTCTTCTCTCCTCAACAGAAAAATTAAACTGTTCTGTCAAGAATGTTTAAGAAATCTTTCAAAAATAGAATTGATTCGAAGAAAATTAATTAATTTAATGATTAATTGACTGAACTTAGAAGAAACTTAAAATATATTGAAAATTACGCTTGTCTGCAGTGTTTCAAATTTGAAACGTAGATGTTTTACATCTAAATGTAGATTATTTTGGTTGTTTTACATCTAGATTTAGATTATTTTGGTTACGGTGTTGGGTGTAAATTTAGACTTTTTTTTTTCAAATATTTTAAGATTATTTTGACAAAATCCTGATAATTTGGATGAATTGAGTCTTTTTGGTTTGACGACCCCAACATTTCATTTGGCTATTAAATGGCTAACTTTGGCTATAAATTTAGATGTAAAACATCGACGTTTCAAATTTGAAAAATTGCTGCAGACATCTCTGCCGTAATATTAACAAGCGTAATTTTCAATAGATTTAAATTTTTTTCTAAATCCTAGCGTCTCCGAATCGGACGAAACTGTTGTCGTCTGACAGTATGTCGGCGACACGTCGTTTGCCGAAACGCTCGAGAACCATAATACTGACTAAAAATCGAATATGTACATCACTTCACTAATTCTTCACTAAGAAAACTGTTTGGAAAGGTTACTCCAGAAACGTACCTTATATATTCGTCAATTCATGGTGACCTTTTATTTTGAAAAACCATGTTTGACCATCACAGGTGTTCTTTTTCAATACCACCAGTCCTTCAAATACAAATATTGACCGTACGACTTAATAGTCACACATGGCATTTAAAAAAAATCTTCCGTCCGTTTCTATTACCTCGGCCAACAAAGTTGGAAGAGGTATATGTATTCACTCGTGTTTGTCTGTCGGTCTGCGGTCAGTCCGTTTGTCTACACAATATCTCCAAAGGTTCTCTATGGATTTCAATGATACATTTTGTGGGAGGGTGAGCCATGCGCTAAGGAAGAATTGATTAAATTTAGAGTTGGGAGGGTAAGGATTTTCTTTTTACAGTTACAATCTGCATTGTAGATATATGTCTGTCCACACGATATCTCCAAATTTCAATGAAACCTTCTGGAAGGATTGACTATGAGATAAGGAATTGTTTAAATTTTATATATTTAAAATATTAAATGGCTGGATACTGTATATTTCTTACTAGCGCCACATGTCGGTGTTCGAGTCCAAGCAAAAAGTGCAGACTTTGAAAGGTAATTTTCATGGCAGGCAGGCCCTCTTCAATTGGAAGATTGGCAAACACACACTCTTCCTTCCCGAATATACCGTACTAAGCTAAGCTTTAATATTCATTAATTGTTTGCAAAAGTTTATTACTATGTATTCAGTCTCTGAAATGAAATTTAAAAAAAATCTTAGTTAATTCAAAGTAATTATGATATTTTTCAGGGGGAGTATATTCTGGGTGTGTGACGTGTGCGCCGCACACCCACTCAAGAAATCATCATACATATTAATTTGATATTATTAAGTTTACACATTTACTAATTTTTCTGTCCTCTGTGATGAAATGTTTTGCAGTTGTGCTGAGATTAAAACGCACACCCACGGCTAGTTATATCAGGATATAATAATGGGCGGACGGTGGGATTGGGAGAAAGCAATACAAATAAGGCATCTAGGTGTGCGCTATTTCAGGAGCCCACCTAATGCTCCTTTTCATGTTGAGAAGTATGTATAAATACGTCGAAATTAACTGAAACCGATTTTCTTTATGATAATTATGTTCTTGCAGTATCGTGATATAATCTGGTCGTAATTTGTTTTCAAATATAATGATATACACACCCAGAAACAAAGATTAAGTCAGGTCGAAGATGTAATTTTTGTAAGCATTTAAGCACACCTCCGCACACGTCTCGATTAAAACGCTCGAAACTTGTAAACATGTTAATTTTATTGCAATAATCTTGTGCCATGGTAAGAAGAAGAATTAGAGAAAATTCTGTTATAAAAATGATTTGTGTCTAATGTATAGAACCGGAGAATGTTGTCTTTGAAAGGTTGTTTACATTGCGTAAACAATGGGACCTAATAATCTGCATTACAACATTTTTAAAAGAATCGCACCCAGATTTTAAAAATAAAATATCTTATGATTATTAAAAATATTTACTTTTCTATAAAGATAAAGAATTAAATCAGTTGAAATGTTATTCGCAACCTCTTCTGGAGATTCTGAAAATTATGCAATGAATCGGAAAAATAAAAAGTGCAATAAAACTAAAATATTTGGTGGGGGTAGTCTGTACTTGCTTTTTAAAAAGAGTTTTAAAAAACAAAATCACTGTAGACTTTGGGGTTGTGAAAAAAGGTTCGTTGACCTACAACTAAATTAAATAAGTAAAATTATCTGGACGAACAGACGAAATAATGCAACTGGTCATCGACTTCTCTGTAGTTATAATAAAGCTATGAAAAAAAATGAAAAACCTTTGACTTGTAGGATGAATTAGACTTAATTCGGAAAAAAAACAGTGTCTTTGACGGCAGAAAATGCGGTATCTAATTACCGGATTTACTTTTGAACATTTTGTGCTTAGTGATATATAAAGAGCCCCAGTAAGGTTAAGGTCTCTATTCCCATTACGTTAAAGTGGTTAATGGTTTAATTTGAAACCAAATTTTGGGCGCCTACCGCTGTGCAATTCACAGAGACGACTTAGCTAATGTAGGGATTCCGATCCCCACTGGGTTCCCCACTTCTGTGGACTTGTGCCAGACTAAGCTAACTTACCAAGCTTTGTTTAGTATGGGGCACTGGCCCAAGAGTGGGGCACCCTGTGAAGATCGAACTCGCTCCAAGTAATGATCTGCAGCGGGTTTGGTCAAGTTCTTTGTCTTAAAAGTTAAATAATTGCGCCTTTTTATTGGTTTGAACATCGTTTGCCCCCACCCCGTGTAGATGAAATAAAAGCGTTTTTTTTTATTTATTCATTTAATAAATATAAACGAATATATGGAAAACTGTTACAATCACACCCGCTATGCTGATAGTTCCAGCGCAGACGACTAACTACATTGTCAATAAATATCATGGAGCTAAAATTAAAAAAATATAGATAGCGTACGGGGATCGTTTATCGACGTCCTGGGCGTAAACTCAATTCTTGACAATGTATGGATTTTATTGACCGAAGGCGGGTGGAAGCCGCAACTCTATGGCACAAAGCCATAGTGGTGCACACTGTGAGGATCCAACTCACTAGTACTGGAGTATTTGGCTTGCGTTCTATGCCAGCGGCCCAACAAAGTACAAACTTAAAGGTTTATTTATTCACTTCTTCAATTTGCCCACTTTTTTCTCTTTTTTTCTTCTGTTAAAGCAATTAAATATCTGAATTATAAAACTTACTTGTTCAAAAGAAAGCGATAGATATATTTCGTCCTCCTCTCGCAATAAATCCGTTTGGACTCCTGGAACAGACAAAAGCTGCGGGTTGACTGGTAAACTACTACTAAGGTAACTAAAGAGTGTTGGAAGTAACACGCCTGTTTTATAAATATATCAGCAGGAGCACTAAAATATGATATTATGGCTATGCTAGATTTTACAAGTACACAAGACACACGTTGTATCAGAATAAGCACTTTCGTGTTTGCCTTGAAATGGATACTGGTCGAGAGAAATGCCAGATGTTGGAAGGACGACCTGAGGTGAAACACGGGCAGTGTCCTCGACAGGGCTTTTGATCGGCTGTTGTTGACACATTGAATACAGGTGTATCCCGAGATCATTGGAGAAGGCACCAGTGGAGTTGAGTGTCTCCCCTACGTCCGTCAGACCCAACCCTAGAATTGAGGCTTGCCCATAAAAGAGGGTATTTTGTTTTTCAGTTAGTTTTGAAAAGACCTGCCTGGTGATACCTTGTCGCTTTGATATCTGAGGCGGAGAGGGCAGAAGCATTATACTGCAGTATGGTAGCACTGGAAAGCAGCTTATTCAAGTCCCACTGAAAACTAGAGACTACAGAATGAGGCAGAGCTTGGTTCTACTTTCTAGACTAGAGCCTTCACCACCACCACCCCTCCTCTGCTAGGCTTCCAGTAGTGGACTGAGATCTTCTCCGCCTCATAAGAAAAGCAATAATCCTGAGCTGAAGCAGATTTTAGAAGTACTGTATTGCATTGCCTCCCGTACCAGACAGAAGACGATCTATAACTTGATCTTCGAATAAATGCTTTGTTATTGTTATAGCAGCGTCACGTGTTCCTGTTTCCAGCAGTCATGACTTAATTGCTATTGATAATTTTGGCGCACCCACCTCTAAAATGTTTTGATTATTTATTTTGTGACCCATTACCACTTAATGACTATGACTAACAGAATTAAATACCACCTTACATAGACCTAAAATAAAGTCGCAATATAATATCTCACAATATCACAACTGTAAACTTAAAATTCAAACAGAAAGGATCAATATGAAAAATGTATTGAGCAATTAAAAGGCCAGGGGTTCCCAACCGAGGGTATCCCCCCGCCCCCAGGGTTGGGGGGTAGTCCAAGGGGGGAATAACGCTGTTAGGTAAATGTAATGTTTATATATGTATATATGTATGCTTAATATCAATAAACATGCCGAAGCAGAGTTACCCAACAGACACCATAAGAAACCCCGTTTCCGGTACCGGAAACGAGGCCCCACAAATGGAAGCTGGGAAGGGTCTCTTTGTCCACAGGTGATCGCTCTGAACACGCACCTTTTGTTAAATAACAAACAAACAAGGTTAAAACTTAACTTAAATGACTTGGTAGAATGCCAGATGTTGGAAGGGCGAGCTGTTGACAGGTTTGTTTAAGTACATTTGCCGACCTGAGGTGAAACACGGGCAGTGTCCTCGGCAGGGCTTTTGATCGGCGGTTGTTGACACATTGAATACAGGTGTACCCCGTGGTGATTAGAGAAGGCTCAAGTGGAGTTGAGTGTCTCCGCTCAACCAGACAACTTCTGACACATTTCGAAAAACTCGTTAAAGCGGGGGAAAGCCAATTCCATTCACAACATCAGGTCGAGAGCCGACGAAATAAGCCTGATTTCGACACCGATTATGTGTTCAGATCCGATGCCACACCAGCCCCAAAATACCAAAAATGGCTAAACTCATTATCTGAGGAGGACGCCAGAAAACTTAAAAACTATGTATACTCGCAACAAACCAAGATTGGTGAGTTGAAAAACGGTCGAGTCTCACAGACACACACACACACACACACACACACACGCACGCACACACACACATACACACACACACACACGCACACACACACACAACTGCCATGAACTAAAACAGCAAAGGTTAAATTACCTCGATTTAGAGAAAACTAAACGACTCCCCGAAGCTGACGTTAGCTGCAACTCTCGAAAGAAAAATCAAAACAGAAGTCTTCAGAAGCAATCGGCAAAAATATCCAAAAGAACCAACAACAAAGCAAACCCACACATTCACCGCAAAAACAGTCAGACTCTGACACGAAAACAGAAACAACATACACACACGCTGAAAAAGAACTCGAAACAACAAACACACAAAATGAAAAGTACACAACAAAAGCAATCAAAACATCAACAAATGCACAAAATGAATCGTTCGACCCGGAAAAGAAAACATGGCGACATTTCGAACAAAAATGCAGTGACCTAGATTCATTTCGAAACACATTGAGCTGGGTACAATCCCACCCTGGTGACATCACATGAAACTCAATTCGATCACACACTCTGAATTAACTTTATTTAATAAACATGAGTTGATATCAGTGTACACATGTTTTAAAAAGTCTGCTGTGTGTAAGCCGCCGAGAATGACGACGAACTTATCTTCTCCATACAGTTCTGGCTTTGAATTTGTTTAGTTTTCGTCATGCTTGGCGGCTTACATACAGAAATGGCATTAATGAATGCAATAGGTGACTTGCTTGGGAACAGTGGTTGGGAAAACTTGTACAGGCCTCGAACACGACGGTTGGAAAGGCACAGTCAATGTTGTCTGCTTCTCATGTTACAGGTCTGTCTGTGGTTGGTCAATTTCCAAAACTCGGGTCGGCTCCGGGTGTAAAATGTTAGTCAACTGCATTATTAATTTCATAGAGTGTTTGACCATTGCTGGAGTATGGGCATCTTCATGAAACAGTGCTGGAAGTGAAGTTAAAGTTTCTACTTTTGTGGGTGCAGATTGTAAAGACGCCTGATATGCAGACCAAGAGAGATTGTATTCTTCTTTTAGCCCCTCTGACATAGAGTGTAGGAATGATTCATCCATCCAGATTTAATGTTGGCCCCGAATTCAGTATCAACTGAGTCCTCTGCAAAAAGCTCTATTTTTGGCACGTATATGTCACCCTTCTTCAGAACAGTCGGATACATGTATGTATACATCAGATAACTGAAGAGGTGTTTTAGTTTTCAATGTTGTATTATGAACTACAATAATGTCTCTGTCAATACCGTCTGTAGAAGATTTATGATGTTGTGTAAAAGTTTTCTATGAATTCCAATGAAATGTTATGGAAAGGTGAACCACGGAGTAGGAAAGAAGTTTTGGGATTGGTCGAAGAATTCGTTTCTGATTGAGAGATATTTTTGCATTGTTTTTTTTTGTTTCATACATTACTGTATTCGCTCGTCTGTCACCACAATATCTCCGAAAAGGCTCAATGAATTTCGGTGGAATTTTGTGGAAGGTGAGGCACGTATTAAGCAAGATGTGATTAAAGTTTGGGATTGATCCAGGAATTCGTTTTGAATTGACAGATATCTTTTCCGTTTTTTCCCTACATTTCTGTATTCGCTCCTGTCTGTCCACGCGATATATCCAAAGGTTCTCAATGAATTTCAATGGGATTTCGTGGAAGGCTGAGCAATAGGCTACGAAATAAGTGGTTAAAGTTTGGGACCGATCGATGCAAAATAACTTAGTCATAATTGAAAGAAATGTACATTCACAGTCGTCCATTTTGAATTTCAAAATGGCCGCCCTTAAAGTTCATAGAAAACTGGCAACAACTTTTTTCTTAATGTGGATGGTTTACTACTGTAATGAGTTTGATTCTATCTGGGGAACCTATACCAGGGCCCGGCAAAATTTGGTCGTAATTCCGCAATGCCCTGTACACAATTCTCAAAACGAGACAAAAAGTTTCTAAAACTCATTTTATTAGCGGTCATTTCAAGGCTGCTTATTTGGACTTGTGGGATCCTTATGCACCCGTCCCCCCATGATCCTACATTTAGGGTACCAAAATGTTCCTTGGGATGTCCTCTTTCCGAAGAAGTTGGGAAGAACTACCTCATTTGCATAAAACAACAGCTTCCAGTTGATGATGTTGAAGCTGCATGTTACTACAGGTATCGCTAGGGTGCTTATAGCTTTGAGCCTATTGGCCGCATTAAGCTCGCTTTTGGGTATCATACGCACTCTCCTGAAGTACTCTTTCCGGATCTTCCCCTTCGTGGTTGAGTAATGTATGTCATCTCCTTTGTTCACCCCTAGGTACTTATATGTGTCATCCTGGCCTAGTCCCTTGGGCGTGGTGTTGATATCAAGGTCTATGTCCTCAGTTTTGGTCAGCTTTCCTTTCTTGAAAGTGGCTTTGGCACACTTTTCTATCCCGAACTCCATCTTGATGTCATCGCTGAAGGTCTTAACAGTGGTGAGTAGGCCTTTTAGTTGGTTGTCGTCCTTGGCAAATGTCTTCAGGTCGTCTACGTAGAACAGGTGGTTCACCTTCCCGTTCTGCGTTGCGTACCCGTAGCTGCTGCTGTTTAGCAGGTTGCTTAGAGGCGCTAGTGCTAGGCAGAAGAGCAGAGGTGACAACGAGTCCCCTTAGAAAATCCCACTTCTGAAGGTCTCGATGTTAACGACCAATCTGCATGGTTGAGGTTTAAGGTAATCTTCCAGGTTTCCAGGTTTCCAGGTTTCCATGCTCTTCGTGAGGAATCTGATAGTTTGGAAGCATACTCTGTAGATCCTGAGGCTTTTTTTCTATCCAGGAGTGTGGCACACTGTCAAATGCTTTCCTGTAGTCGATCCAAGGTTCTTTTTCCTCGACTTGGCCTCTTGCAGAATCGCATTGTTGGTGAGTAGCTGGTCCTTGCACCCGTAGCTTCCCTTCTTGCATCCCTTCTGCTCTGGTGGGATCAGGTTGTATTCATCGAGGATGCTGTAGATCCTCTCCGTAATGATGGAGGTGTGGATCTTGTA
>VCCN01000782.1:2171237-2186126 GCA_006491835.1 Architeuthis dux | reverse complement strand
CACAGACGTGTCCAGGAAATGGGCTATAAGTGTCGCATTCCTAGTGTCAAGCCACTCCTGAACCGGACACAACGTCAGAAGCGTCTTACCTGGGCTAAGGAGAAAAAGAACTGGACCATTGCTCAGTGGTCCAAAGTCCTCTTTTCAGATGAAAGTATATTTTGCATTTCATTTGGAAATCTAGTTCCCAGAGTCTGGAGGAAGAGTGAAGAGGCACAGAATCCAAGTTGCTTGGAGTCCAGTGTGAAGTTTCCACAGTCAGTGATCATCTGCTGGTGTTGGTCCACTGTGTTTTATCAAGTCAAAAGTCAATGCAGCCGTCTACCAGGAGATTTTAGAGCACTTCATACTTCCGTCTGCTGACAAGCTTTATGGAGATGCTGATTTCTTTTTCCAGCAGGACTTGACATCTGCCCACACGGCCAAAACTACTAGCAACTGGTTTTCTGATCATAGTATTACTGTGCTTGATTGGCCAGCCAACACGCCTGACCTGAACCCCATAAAGAATCTATGGAGTATTGTCAAGAGGAAGATGAGAGACACCAGACCCAACAATACAGACGAGCTGAAGGCTGCTATCAAAGTAACCTGGGATTCCATAACACTTCTGCAGTGCCACAGGCTCATCGCCTCCATGCCACGCCGCATTGATGCAGTAATTCGTACAGAAGGAGCCCCGACCATGTATTGAGTGCATAAATGAACATACCTTTCAGAAGTTCGACAATTCTGTATTATAAATCCTTTTTTTTATTGATCTTATGAAATATTCTAATATTTTTAGATAGTAGAATTTTGATTTTCATGAGCTGTAAGCCGTAATCATCAAAATTAAAACAAAAAAAGGGCTTGAAATATTTCACTTTATGTATAATGAATCTAGAATATATGAAAGTTTCAGTTTTTGAAATTACGTAAAAAAGAACTTTTCCACAATATTCTAATTTTTTTAGATGCATTTGTATATATGGAAAACACTACCCGAACATCTTCGTTCGCGAAGGCAAGCCATTCATTCATTCACACACACACACACACATATACATATATATATATATATCTTGCCTTCGCGAACGAAGATGTTCGGGGAGTGTTTTCCACGGCATTAGGACCATAGACGGCAGGGCCTATGTGCGCAGTAACCCTCAGCCTGAGCAATGAAGTTTTAAGGTGAAGTACGACGTGCCCAGGGTCGACTCCAACCTTTAAACCAAGGGTTTACATCCTATGGACCACCGGAGTGGCGCGAATAGGAGCAGAGACCATAGGTCGTAGGTTTGACAGGAGTGTCCTTCTCCTAACATATGCCTGAGCTGGCTATAGAGTTCTACCGACCCTTGAAGGAGAATCAGGACGGAACGGCTGCCTGCGTCCCAAAGTGATCACACTCTGTACATATATATGTTACAGTAAGATTATGAAACTAGTGATTTTGTGAAATCTCTAGGGATGTTGTGTAATCCTTGAACATTTCAGTAATTTCATGAAATCCTTAGTTTCACAATCAGTACAGTAATGGTTAACAAGCTTATGATGCTGACTATTACTACTGTAATGAGTTCGATCCTCACTAGGTGCCCAACTACTGTGGCTTTATGTCAAACTAAGCTAAACTTAGTAAATAGCAAGTATATTCTGCTTCAGTATATATAGTTTGAAACATAGCCACAGTAGTGGGGCACCCAGTGAGGATCGAACTCATAACACTGGTAATGGCCAGCACCACAAGTTTGTTAACGATGATTGTGAAAATAGGGATTTCAAATAGAATAGGGACTAGTTTCACAATCTTACTCTAACGTGTGTGTGTGTGATCATTCATGAATAAAATGAAGTACACATATATATATTTGTTGAAAAGGTTCACCTACAATGGTTAGCAAGATAGTCTTACAAACAATTCCTAGTTTAGTAAGTTAAATCTCTCTTGGGCGCTGCATTATTATAGTATTGTACCTGATTAGCTTACTAAAACCTACACAATCTGAATAATAAGTATGTATACTCCTACTGATATAAACACACATTTAAATCAATAAGGAGGCAAATGAATATCATACCCACATGGAAGATTGGTTTAACACATCAGATGCCTCCCCTCCATCCCCCCCCCCGCCATGTGCCAGACTAAGCAAGGTTTAGTAAATACTTATATATGCAGAGGTTTAGAATCATCCCCTCTCTCTCTCTCTCTCTCTCTCTCTCTCTCTCTCTCTCACTCACATACACACACAAGACACGGCATGGGCGTCCGCTTGGCGGGGGGTGCAAACGGGGCATTTGCCCACCCCTGGATCAGGTCTTCTTCTCACCGAGGGTGAGGGGATTTGAAAGTTGGAATTTTATAGAGCCTGGGGATCAATGGGTCACTATGAACAGTGACAGCTTAGGATGAGTCACAGCTTAGGCACTCTATACTCCTTTACCAGACAAGCAACATCCGGATATATCTTTCTGCACCACCCCTCCGGAATATATCCTTTTGCCCCTCCATGGAAAATTGGCAGCGGACGCCCGTGCACACCGGTTTATAATAACACATACAGTCGCACGCATGCACACGCACACACCAAACCGGCTTATAGTATAACACACACACACACACACACATCATACCCACTTATATTATCACATAGTCACACGCACACACCATACCGGCTTATAGTATCACACGCACACACATGTTCGTATAGACTTATAGTCTCACACACACGCACACATATATTCGTGCAGATTTATAGTCTTAAACAGTTTTAAACACACACATGTACGTGCAAACCTATGGTCACGCGCGCTTTTAGTATCTTTCTCACTGTGTGTATGCGTGTGTGTGTGTTTATGTGTGCGAGTGTTCGTGTGTTCGTGTGTGTGTGTGTGTGTGTGTGTGTGGTCGCACACAGAACACGAATTTACACGCCCTGGAGAAAGAACCAATGGAGGCGCTTAATCCTTCTCCTCCTCCCGCTTCTTCCTTCTTCTTCTTCTTCTTCTTCCTTCTTCAAGTCATTCGCTGCTAAGCCAGAGTGAAGGACAGGCCGACATGGACTCGACTCTCTAGTCTTTTTTAACATTATTCACAATATTATTTTTTTTTTTGTTGCTTTTTTATGAGCTTCGTCCTTCCTTACTTTATTTTCCACACGACAATGCATCAAGTTTCCGCTACATTTTTACGTGCTACCAACACGCACAAATCTATGCCTTCTTCATTCATTCGGTAACAAACAAAAAAAAAAAAGCCCGCACATTTTTCCTGGTTATTCTCTCTTCTTCCTTTAAAACTTAGCACTTTCCCCACTTACCATCATCTTCATCAGTTCATGATGAGGAAACCTACGTCCTGGGACTCGACTGAAACATTTAAAAAGAAACATAAAACCAAAACCAAAGGATGGAAGAACACGATTTCAAATTCAACTATTTTAATGTCATAAGAGGAAGAGAACAACTAAGAGTTAAAAACAAATAGCCATGGGCATTTGTTTTTTAAAGAAACAACTTCCTAATTTGCTGGACTGGATAATTTCATAAAATTCTGAAAAAGAAGAAAGATGTTTCGCTTACAACAAGGTAATCATCTTATTTTTGTTATTATTTTATTTTAAAAATGTTAATATAACGAAAAAGCAAAAGGTTGTTACTACTACTTTAAACCGGATTTCAACATTCCTTTTTTAAAAAAAACATGTAAGTTTCACTTTTCCTTTTTAAGCAATTAAATACCATATCTTCCTGTTTTTATGGATGAGGGTTTTCTGGGTTTAATTGATGGATTTATTCGATCATGTATATTTGTTTCTTTTATTAATTGCTATTATTATTAATGTTATCACCAGAGAAAATTAAATAACATGCACGCCGTGTAAGTGTCCTGGGGTCGGGTTGATTTTTGCTTGTTTTTTTTTTTTAGTTAAGTTTTCTGTCTTCTCCAATGAGGAAGAGGAGAATAAAGCAATTTATGGTAAATTTATTCTTGTAAATTTTGTAAATTGTGATATTTAATAAATTGGTTTTGATCTCTAATAACCAAAACAAACAAGGAAGAGGATATATCGTTAAGAATTCGTCATTAAACTATCATCATCCGTCTCCCTTTCTTTAGTTTTCTGACAAGGAAGGAGAGAGTGAGACAATAATTTTATTTGTTTTTATTAGATGAAGTATGGTAACCCATTATTGTTTATTTTTGACTAGTTTTAGTCAAAAATTAATAATAAGGAAGGAGACACCTGACATGTTACAATCTTTAAATAACCCTCTAACCGTATTTATTTGGTTCAGTTCACGGCCAGTGTGCTTCACGCTGTCAATTCACACACACACATGTTTGTATCTGTTTCACTTTTCCACTATTCAAATCTCCACATCCATCCATTCATCTCTCTTGACACTTTCATCAATATTCGTTCCTCCCAAATTTCTTCCTTCCATCCATCTATGACTATTATTACTACTTTTCTGCTATTATTAAAAGAAAAAAAATCGTGTCCTCTTGCTTTTTCAGAGAAAGAAATGACATTCAAGGCGAAACATACAAGTTCTTCATTCTCATCATCATGTCATTATCCAAGCCAAAACTCTATGGAAAAACAAAAAGAAAACTAACCTGAAAAACAATAAACATGGAAATATTTACCATTATTTGACTTTCAAACTCTCAAGCAAAATAAAATAATCACAAAGTGAAAGTCAAACTCAAAATTAAGTCGCGGCTTTAAAACATCGCATTTTGTACTTAATTTTAGACTAAGTTTAAATTAAATAATCAAAACAAAACTATTGTATTTGTGAAAGGATCTTTTGCCGAAGTGAAACCTAAAAGAAATGATGTTTGGCCTTTGGAAGAAGACCCCAGTGTGGATCCTTACAGGAGGAATTGTCGTGTTATTTCTCTTACTTTCTGCTTGTGGATATTTGCTGATTGGAATCTACAATCAAAAAGAAATGGACAGGTAAGAAAAGGAGATAATTTCTTAATACAGTGGAAGCCGCTTATTATGATCACTTTGGGGTAAAGTCTTTTAAATAACCGGCTGATAACAATAGCATTAAGCAAAGGATATACAAATTGGAACAACTTACAAACATTGTTAACATATTTACATTTAGTAGGAAATTTATAAAAATTGTAATTCATTTTTAAAGAAATGCTTGGGACCTACTGATTTTGATAACATTATCCGTGATTATAATAAACTGTTTCCTCTGTACTTTCTCTTTCATTGAGCAAATACTACATGATGTAAACCCCACAATGCCAGGTCGTCAGTCTCTCGAATTAATTGAGTTATTACCTTTTAGCTCGCAGCATATTTTCATAGCAATTAAACTATCCGGAAAAAGATTAATTAAAGTTAGTTGATAAGATACCTAAAAAATTTTTTAAATACCTACGTTTCATTAGATTTGATATAATTAATGACTAATATACTTTAGCTTCTGAAAGAAAAGATTTTAAAATTTAAAAATCCGATATACTTTTTAGTTTAAATTAAATTTTATGTCATTTACTTTCGTTAATCTTTTGTCGACTTGTTTCATTTAGATTTATTTTGACTGAGTGACGACAGAGAAGAACAATTTATTGCAAAAAAAGAAGTTAAATTGATGCACTTAATGACCACCGATTTGTCCATTACTCATTTACTGATAATTTTCTTTAATTCCTTAGGGTGAAGGTTCGAGTCTAGGCAACAGCAGCATACGTTTTATTCTAATAGTTTTTTTTTCTAACTGCCTTTTCAAAAATTGATCGTTAGCTTAATTTATTTTTAATTAGCGTAAAATTATTAGATAACACATGAGAGGATAAAAGTATAGCTTTTTGGTAGAATTTGTTCAGTTGGGCCACAACCGTTGTGGCAAAGGTCAACTGGAGATGCATAATTTTGCCCATGTGAAAATGACAGCCATAAAAGAGGTCCGAAGAAAAATACATGCCTATTATTTTCTAGTCTTAAAAAATTGGTTTTATTTATTTATTTATTCATATAATTGAAAAGGATAGTGCTGTTAAAATTCCCAAGTGAACCGCATTACATTAATATGAAATTAATTAAAAATAATAATTAATATCTGTGTGACTGAACCTAGTAGAATTTTCATAATAAAAAAAATATTTGATCTTTGAAAATGTATTCTAATTATTTTCTTAAAATTATAATGTCAAATTCTGAGGTATTTGAAATGTATTTAATTTTCAAAATAAAATATCTTTGATTCTTACTAAGAATTTCTTAGAATAATGAATGAAATAGTCAACAATAACTATTTTGTTTATTATTCTAAGAAAGAATCAAATATAAATATTTTAAAAATTAGATGATGAATTTATTAACAAAAATATCTCCGAATTTGACATTTTAACAAAAGAAATTATATCAAATTTGACTCCCTTAAATATTTATATAATAAGCGAGTCAAATTTTATATAATTTTTGCTAATTAAAGCTTAAATATTCATAAGGTTTGTTTGTTTTTTGTTAATAACTTTTGATCGACTACAATACCAGGAAGAAAACATCCCAGTTAGTGATGAAGGAAGCAGCCAAAACCCAGAGAAATTCTTCTTTAAAAGTGATCAATAATTTCTTTTTTTTTTTTAAATCAAATATTTATCAATAAAAATATTATTTTTTTAAACTAGGAAATTATAAAAAAGATCTGATGCTTGAAATCATGTAAAAAATAATTCCAATTATCTCAGTATTTGCTCAATGTGACCCTGACTCCCTGTATTTTTGTTATTTTAAATATTTATTTATTTCATTCGTTTTATGTAATCAAAATAAAAAGGTAAAGGTCATTCTTTATTTTTGTATTACGAAAACGCTTTTTTTAATCACTTCTGTAGCATCAATAGTCAGTCATGAGTCATTTATTTCTGTATTTCCTAACCAAAGAAATAGGGAAAATGAAAATAGGTTTCTTTCTTTTTTGTATGTGTGGGAACGAGAGAATTTATTTCGGTCTTGAAGAAATTAAGGAAGGTTTCATTCATTTCTTCTTCTCCTCTGCAATTGTATCATCACTCAATAAACAACAGAAGTATTAGTAAACAACGAATGTTTACAGATTGAGAGCGAGAGAGATGATCTGTTAAATTTTGTTGCAAAATATGTGTAAAAAATTATTTTATTTTGTTTATTTTATCAATCTATTCACATTTATTTGATTGATTTATTTTATTGTATTTATTATTCATTTCATTTTTATTGTTTACTTATTTATTCTTATTTGGGAGCAAACCATAAAAATTTGTATTTTAAATCCAAAGACCTTAAAATTACAAAAGTAGGAAGAAATGATTGAAAAAAAAACGAATCCCTGACACCGCCGGGACTCTATTTAGTGTTTAGTCGGTTGAAAAGTTTCACGTTTGTTGCATTTACCGTTTGTAAATTAGAGCGCTGGCAGTGAAAATACTGCATTTGTTTATTTCTGGGACATTTTCATGAAGGAAGGACACATTGAGTGTTATCAATTGATGGCCTTCTTGTTCTTCACATTGTTCTGGGCTTATTTCTGTATCCCCCCTCCCCACCTTTTTTTTTGTCATTATTTTATTTTAAGTCAAACTGTGACTTTGTCACACAACTAAATACAAGAGAGGTAGAAGATAATTATCAACCTCTTCTCACTTATTCCTCATGCAGAGAATTTGGGGATTGTCAATGATTTTTTTTCTGCTAATGATTAATTTATACACAACTATATATATCTTCATGTTTTTATGTAAATGTGAGTAGGGTTATTTATTTATGAAGCCGAACTTCGTTGTCTACAACCATTCTCAGTGGTGGCCTTATGGACTCCTTGGGAACCCTGGCACAATCGAAGGTAGTCATAGACTGAAATAATTAATTTTTGTATATCTGTTTGTGTTGTATTCCTGTTTGACAGGGGGCCCAGAACCTGAGAAGAGCCCTTGAGGTGGCTGTAGCGAAAAAAAGGTTGAGAATAGCTGGAGCAAAACAAAATTGGCCAAATTTAGCCTCCATGGGATGAATACTAGTTTTTGATAAGGTTCTGTGTTTTTCATCTGTCATTAAGGAATCTTTAAGTTGATCTTAGTTTTATTCAATAAAGTTTGAGAAATTGCTTGCATAAGTAGATAAATACTGGTTTCCTAATCTATATTTTTCCTCAAGAGCTTCAGAATTTGTGTTTAATACTATAAATCAATGTCATATGATCTTTTAAAGGCAATGACTACTTTATGATGTTCTCAAGTGCAGGCCAATTCCTGAAAATACAATGCCCTGCAAAAGTATTTGATTCTTGGCGTTTTTCCTATTTTGTTGCTTTACAACCTGGAATTAAAATGGATTGGGAGGGGTGGTCTGTATCATTTGATTTACACAACATGCCTACCACTTTGAAGATATAAAATAACTTTTTCGTTTTGATGACCAAAAGGTCAATTTTAGTCTCATCTGACCAAAGTACTTTCTTCCATATATTTGGGGAGTCTTCCACATGCCTTTTTGGCAAACTCCAAACATGTTTTCTTTTCTTAAGCAATGGTTTTTTTCTAGCCACTATTCCATAAAGCACAGCTCTGGAGTGTATGGCTTAAAGTGGTCCTATAGATGAATACTCCAATCTCCTCTGTGAAACTTTATCTTTGGTCTCTCTGATTAATACCATCCTTGCCTGGTCCATGAGTTCTGGTGGGCGGCCCTCTCTTGACAGATTTGTTGTGGTGTCATATTCTTCACATTTTGTAATAATGGCTTTAATGGTGCCCTTTGGGATATTTTTTTTTATAATCCAATCCTGATCTGTGCTTCTCCACAACTTTGTCCATGACCTGTTTGGAGAGCTTCATGGTGCCGCAGACACTGGGGCCTTTCAAAACACACATATATATATATACTGAGATCATGTGACACTTGAATTGCACACAGGTGTACTTTATTTGATTAATTATGTGACTTCTGAAGGTAATTGGTTGCACTAGATCTTCAGCATTGATTTAAAAGGTTTCAGTCTGGAAATATGTATACCAATAACAAACCTTGAGGGAGGCCCAAACCTGTACAGACAGTGGCAAATGGTTCAAGCACTTTCTGGAGACTTTAGGACTTCAGCAGTGACTATACCACGACATCTCAAGGCAACAGGAAATGGTTTAAAAATGGGGAAAATGGGTCCCACATAAAATGAATGAAAATGCTCTGACAATGCCTGACCACACGCCTCTCAGCTGACTGTATCTAAGCTTAGATAATTGGGATATGAAGTCTTGCAGCATCCTCCATATTCACTGACATTTCCCCTACAGATTATCATCTTTTAAGCATTTTGAACTTGATATCGGTAATAAAAGATTCAATAATAGGAAAGCCATAATTTGTACTTTTACTGAATTTGTGACCACTAAACCTAAAGAATTTTATAGAGATGGCATATTATCATTAGAGAATCGCTGGAAAAGTGTCATATTTTAATTAGATATTTACTGTTTTTGTTGTTTACACCATTCTTTATCTTACTATTCAAAAATGACATGTCTTAACAATCTAATATTTGTATGAGCTAAATACCGGATTTTGTTGGGTGGGTGTGGAAAAGTTAAGAAAATCATTTTGCTCTCTACTTTAAGTTGTGGAGATTTTACCACAGCTTTATCCAATTTAACAAAACTGGCCCTAGGCTATAGGATCAAGTAAATGTATATTTATTACAAAAAATGCAATTGAATTGATATTTAATACTTTTTCACATTCAGTGGTTGTCAGTCTCTCTCTTTGTGTGTGTCTCTCTCTGTTTGCGTTTGTTTTCTAACACATACACACACTGTACACAATGCCATGATTATTTACTAACAGGTCAGGTATGTTTCCACTTCCAGCCTCTTATATATTCTTGGTGTCAAAACTTTTAATTCTTTTTGATGGGAAAACCAAGCCCACCTCTTAATGGAATACAAACTACTTAGCTAAGCAGTATTTGGTGTAGGAAGGTGGGGGCTTTAAGTTATAGTAATACTAGACAGGGGTGGGGGATAAGTGTCAAAAAGATTTGGCAGATAAACGTGTGTGTGTGACATGTTAAAAATATGTGTATGTGTGATATTATGTTATGTATGTCAGTATGCCCAGAAAGCTGGCAGCCATGCGGCCCCTCACTACTTTTTTTTAGCACTACACCATCGGCCTTATTCGGTCAAAACCATTAATGTATATCTTAAACCTTCGTTTTTCCTTTAATGTTATTCACGTTGTGTGTGTGTGTTATCTAGTGTGCTGTTATGATTTATGTTCCCCCTAATACTATATTGTCTGCTAGTGATGTCTGAAGATTACGTTTTAGTCAACAATGTATATTTGGGGATCATAAATCATAAAAGTGATCTCGGCAGAGCGAGATAAGCCGTGCCCAAGTGTACTGTATGCGTGT
Source organism: Architeuthis dux (assembly GCA_006491835.1). Lineage (NCBI taxonomy): Eukaryota > Metazoa > Mollusca > Cephalopoda > Oegopsida > Architeuthidae > Architeuthis > Architeuthis dux. The sequence goes on along the minus strand of VCCN01000782.1, from coordinate 2,175,719 downwards.
GACATCGTGTGGTATTGTTGTTGTGACATAATTCAGATGTTGCTAGATGGAAGTGAAATTCATGTGGCTAACTTCTCACGAGTAAACGAAATGATATATCCGGTAACCATAATTCATAACAGTTCCTTCAGTTCATCCGTTTGTATGTGTAGTGTTTTTTGTTTTAAGTTGTTTTTTATAGTTAATTTCCACAACGAACGTACAGTAATTGGCAAGATGACATGAGTAGATAAGGGCTTAGTCAGGTTCCATGCTTGACTGAGCCCTAATTCAGGTCCTAATAAATCAGTTGGATGAAGAAGACCCTACATGCCACTGGCATGTTGAGTTGTGTGGATGTTTGACACCCCAGCGGATAATAGATGCCAGGCACATGGTTATCTTAGGGTTCTGGGGCAGGGGGGAAATGTCTGGGGAGAGCTTGACACTGTGCCGTTTGTGCGTACGTGGGAACTTGAATATGACTGCATGTATTCGCGTTTTTGAATAGAGTTGTGTGTGCACTGTGTGTGTTTGTATTTTCATACGTGTGTGCGTATTTGCTTTTTATACGTGTGCATGGCTCATGGCTGCATACTTGAAAAAATGGTGTGATTATTTCAGTATGGATCGGTACTTCTGCCTAGGATTAGAGAGTATCTGTGCGCTATGCCTAGGATTAAAATGTCCCTCCGAGGATCAGAGTGTAGTATATGTGCGCTTATTGAAAAGTGTGTGTGTGTGTGTGTGTGTGTTGATACACATTACGTTTTATAGATGTAGATACTTGTGTGTTACTATGTGTCACTTATTTCAAATGTGTGACCGCATTAAATGTACCAAGTATTTTACGTGTGTGTCTGTTTAGAATTGATAGTTAAAGGACATTCTGCCACTATTTGTGTTAATGTGTGTATATATAATATATATATATATATATATATCATCAGTATAGATGTGTGGGTTAATGTTGGTGAGTGTAATTGGTTGAATTTTCGCGAGTGCCACCTCCCACATCACCTTGTCATGTCAGCTGCCAATCCGAGGTCTAGCGGCTTCTGTAAACAACCAAATCTGACATCTGGCATGCCTTTCCTTCCCTCCCTCTGCTTCACCACTTAGCAATCCCGTCTCTCTCTCTCTCTCTCTCTCTCTCTCTCCCTGCCAAAACGCTCTCCTCCCGTTCCATGTTACTGACTCTTTGTCTCTGTCTCCCCTCACACTGGGGGTGGGGGGGTGCATGAAGGTCCCCACCCACTCACACTCGCAGTGACAGTTGTAAGGTGATGCCTACTTACTTATACACGTACGCACACACGCACTAGTCTGTAAAATCCAGGCGTCTAGGTGAAGGAAGCCTTCAACAATAATGAAAATAATAATAATAATAATATTTCATTAGAGAGACTACAGTTATGAACCTATCACCAACCGAATTACCACATTCCTGTAATACTACATTTGTATGACTGTAATTACGTTGTGTGTATCATCCGTGTTTGTGTGTCAGTCTATTGTGTACATATTTTCAAGCAGTGTTAGAGATGCGCGTATGTGTTTTACGTACTTTCATATGTATTCAATCGTGGTGTCTGTCTGTTTGTCCACACAATATCTCCAAAAGTTCTCAATGAATTTCAATGCCATTTTGTGCAAGAATGAGCCATGGGGGTAAGGAAGAACTGATTTGATTTTGGATTTTCGATTGAGAGATACTTTTAATATATTAAGATAACATTCGAAATATGGAAAATCGAAACTTACAGTTACCTCCCCTGGATCGTAGCTCTCTATGAACCGATTTTCGTTTAGTTTTTAGTGACAATGGCACTGGCAGAGGTATGCACTAGTCTCTGAGTACTTTCTGTGTTGCAGTGTGTATGTACTTGTTTAGAATGTATCAAATTTTGATACACATATACAATGGTATGCGTTAACATGTTGCAGTTGCCATACAACACTTTGTGCTCAAAGTCTCTCACAAAAAATATGCTACTCCCAGTTTCCAGTCCTTTGGGGCTGCACGCCCATAATAATTAACTGAAGCTTGGTGCCCAGGGATCCATTCTTCAGGCAGCACCTCTCCATTGCACTAAGGGTACACTCTGATGGCTGCAGCAATAGACTCGGGAACCAGGCAGTCATGTGTTGGTACCCTGCAATAAAAATGATCCTATGTTACATTTATCCTTGTGGAGTGACAAATACGAAAAGATACAAATTTCTAACCAAAAATCTATTCTAAATAGATACTCTGGCTAAAATATTTGCTTTTTTTCTCACCAACACCAATAATTCATTATGTCTGATATGGTCGGACTATTTTCCTCATCTATGTGTTCATTTGTTCACAACATTTCAGCCGTGTACCCTCCGGCCTTCGTCAGGTGTTCCTAGTAATAAAATGTGGAATCAGTTTAGAGCACATTTTTGTATATCCTGTATGTCAGGGTTGTGTGTTCGGAGTTGCTTCCCTTAAATTGGAAGATTTTTGTTTTTTGATGAGGGGTCCCAGATGCTATTGTTGTCAATGCTTGGTCGGTGAATGGTGAATGGTTCAACTGAACAGAGTATATGTGCAGCTTCCTTCAGACTTCGTATTCACCAGTTGTTTTCTCTGTCTATGATTTGTACTTCATCCCATAGGGTCCTTTGTTCACCCTACTCCCTCCACATATGGTCCGCCATGCCCAATTTGTACATGTCATTGCCATCTCGATAAAAAAAACCCCCAGATCTTCCAATATAAGGGGAGCCACTCAGAATTGACACTGAACACACAACCCCAACATACAGGATATACAAAAACAGATGCGATGTGTCCAGTCCAATCGAGCATGCGCTCTAAACAGGGATTCCACATTTTAGAACCTAGAACACTCGACGAAGGCAAAACGGTGTGAACAAATGAACACATAGACGAGGAAAATGTTCCGACCATATCATACATAATGATTAATACATCCCGACCAATAATTCAGTATTCAATCCTTGGTGAAAAGATGAGATTTTGAATACTGCCTCTTTAAGACAGGCAGGTCGGCCAGCCATACCCTCTTGGAAAATTGGTGCAACACTATCTTCCTACTCTCCAACACCCCATTCAATTTTGTACCAGACTCTGTGAGTCATGGACACTGATGACAGAGACAGAAAGACAAATCCAGGCTTTGAAACAAACTAATTGAAGAAGCGGCTCTGCATCTCTTACTTGGGAAGCACAAGACCTAAGAATACATGAGGAGCAGGGTCAAGAGCTTTGCCACCATTATGTGGCGGAAGCTGAAGTGGATAGGTCAGGTCACATGGCACTACATCCCATGCAAGACCATTAGGGAGGGTGAAGACAAGGGCTGCTACAGAAGGATTGGTCCAACAATGTGAAAGAGTGGACAGACATGACCATGCCAGAACTCTTGGTGCAGGCTGCACTTAGGGTCCCACCCTCTCCCGGGGAGAGTAACAGTCAGAAAACTGAACTGCACACTAGCAAGGCTTAGTGACTGGCCTTTGTTACATTTGATATTGGGTGTAACTGCTACTAGCTGTTCTTGCCTGAGTAGAAAAGTAGTTATGATTTGCCCAAGTGATCCATCAATCTCCTCTCTGCCAGACATTGTGGCATACTAATGACAAGATGATGAGCCAGAACACAGGCATGTGGTTTCATGCCTTTCTCAAGGGTATTAGTTCTAAGTGAGCACAAGCAACCTTAGCTTGAATTCCAAATTTGTTTGCTGATATACCACTTCAAATCTACACACAACACTTTACAAATTATAAGTGTTGTCTGTCACACTTATAGTATCAGTAGCAGCATCTCTGTTCCTACCTTCTTATTAAACTACATAACTTAATTTTTTTTCTCTTCCAATCCTCTTATTAAACTACCTAACTTTCTTTTCTCCGCTCTCCCTTCCTCTGTTGTCTATTACACATAGAATCAGTAGCAGCCATCAGTCAAGCCTGTTGTTGTTGCACTTGATAACCGTTGGCAAAGCAACAGGTCATGGGCTATAATATAATAGATTTGTTTTCAATGTGACAGAAATGTATGCATTGTTCATGGTGTATAGCAGGGGTGGCCAATCTCGCTTAAGGTAAAAGCCACATACTTTAAACTTCAGATGTTTGGGAGCCGCAAGATATTTTACAAATGTTTTTTATTGTTACATACACATTTTGCGACAAAAATGTTATATAAGGATTAACAAATACATGTACGCAATAATATTTATTCATGTACATTCATATATTAGTTTCAGTGATAAAGTATATATATAATCTGTAGTCATCGAAGTGGAACACAATGGTGCATAAAAATCATAGTAGACCTTTATTTTCAGGGTATGCTTGTATATAGTATAACAGACTCTATATCAAATTAACTTGCATCCATTTGAAAATCTTAAATGTGAAACTAATTGTACGATTAGTTATGGATCAATAAGAAATCACTTAATATATATATAGTGTCAAATCCACATACAGCGCTGTTTTGTC
>VCCN01000782.1:2102410-2115822 GCA_006491835.1 Architeuthis dux | reverse complement strand
TAGGTAGTCCTTTATATATTTTGTTTGACTTTGTGACTGCCTTCAAAGCCAAAGTCATCACAAAATGTATCACAAAAATTGCCATTTTAGTTTTCCCACTAGTTACAAAAATTCTTTTAAAAGTTTTCTGATAACTTTCAACATGTTTTAGCATATGTGGAAATTCCTTGGTGTATTATAACTTGTTTTAATAGGAGTTTGTCTCTGCCCTCTGTAATCTATAGCTGAGGCACCTATCTGTCTATAAGAGATTCTTTTCTCTGAATAAGTAATAATTAATGAATAGGATTGAATTACCAATATTTTATCCTCTATTATAAATCTATAACATGTAACTTGTTTTAACAGAAATTTGTCCCTACCATCTGTAATCTACAATATGCTCTAACGTAACAGGAAGGTGTATATATCTACACAATTAAGTAATCTTTATTTTTGTATAGAAAAAGCAGATATCAGTGAATATATGATATATATAATGCCATTTTTCAATAATATGTATAAATCTCAATGCTTTATGAAAATAATCTGTTCAGCAAGAGAATAAAAGGATATGATACCTGTTGTATCTTAAACACATATCTCTACATTTTTTTGAAAATCTTCCACTTGTAATTGATGTGTTGTGAAGAGGTGGAGACGGCAGTCGCATCATTCCATCTGTCCATTTTTATTCTCCTTAATTTTACTTGAGCAATTTGGTTGAATCTTCACCAGAGCCCCGTTTACCATACATTTGGGGAACATGTTCCCTACTCTGTCTGCAGCCAGCCTCTCATAATTTCTTAGACTGGTTGTTAACCAAAGCTGAAGAGTCCAGTAGCCCTGCTATTTTACACATAGCTAGGGGGAGAAGAAATGGATCCATGCCTTTCCCAAGGGCATTAGTGCGAAGTGAACACAAAATGCCTTAGTCAGAGTTTGAACTTGGTTTGCTAATTCCATTTTCTGTGTTGCTAACCTTTAGGCCACCCACCCTTCCACATATCTCTACATATCAGTCATTTTGAATTGATTCGAGCAGATGTCGGTCATAAACTCATTTTGTTACCTATCAGCTCACAACATCCTTCAATTTATATCGTATGCTTTCAGCTCATCAAAACTGCTTAAATGGAGGGTGTACAGGTTAGAATGTTTGCCTTACACGCAGAAGGTCCTGGGTTCAATTCCCAGTATGAGCAAAGAGTGTGGTAAACTCTTCATTAGGACAAATTTCCCTGTGCACTCAGCAGTTAATTGAATGCACTCTAAGCTGTGTGATTAGGGTGGAGGTATCCCTTCGGTGGACTTGCATCCTGCCAGACTTGAGACTTGCAAGGATCACTAAGCTGACGCATGCAACAGAAACCGGGTCTTCGTCACCGGGCTCCATACTCCATTTGCAGTTGTCTCTTAAGAGACGAGACACTTTACCTTAAGCTCCTCAAAACTGCTTAAACCCAATCTTGTCATTATGACTTTTAGTTTGAGTTTTATCAGTTTTCATGAGCTTAAAGCATGCAATATAAATTTAAGAATAATCTTTGTTGTGAGCAGATAAACCAGATAACAAAATGAGTTCATGACTGACATCAGACAACTCGGGTACATCATAATATAATACAAGTTTATGTTTTAGTGCATAAGAAAATTGTAGTGTAATGTAATGATTAAAAAAAATACCTGTTCAGATCATTTTAAAGCACAAAAAATATGAGAAATTCTAAATTAAATCTTGATGAAAGATTTAAGCATTAAATTTATAATTCACACATATATGTAATTCATATCCATACTGTTAAAACTTTAAGATTATCCAAGTGCATGTCTTATGCTGTCTTTTTGTTTTTATCAACGGAATCTAGTTTGAGGAAACTTGAGAGTGGCAATATATTTCAGGTCAGCAATTTTTGATAATCATTAAAATGAGGAAAAATTAAAATTTGGAGCATTTCACAAAGTTGACCAATCAAAAGCATAGATCTCACTTTTCATTAAATTTGACTAGTTTTTACCGTCATCCTAATTTTAGTTGTTTTTATACAACTTATTAATTCGGGCCACTGTTTCTTTTATCTAAAATAATAGATATAAATTTAGATATAAAATATCTAAATTGGCAAGACGTGCCAAAAAGTAACTGAAATACTTCGAAGCCGTAGTTTCGTACGACGGACGGAAATTTATTTTACATGACTATTATGGCAAGCTGCTCCACACACCATAAAATCCGGTCCCTTCCAAACAAGCGCTTTGGAACAGGCACTGCACTAGTATAAACAATTCCAACTTTGGTTATAATGTTTTTCTTTACATTTGTATATCCAAACTGTACTAGTCAGATTTAATTTATGGACATTATTTACTTGATGTTGCAGTCTAAGGGAGATAATCATGATTAAACATAGAAAACTCCACAAAACGTGTCTTAAAACTGAGGAGACCTATGTTGACAGTTTTGGTTGATGGTTTCTAATAGTAATAATAATAATAATAATGATAATAATTATAATGATGATGATGAAGAAGAAGAAGAATGAAAAAACTTTCTTATTATTTATTGTAATTTAGTTTTCAGTTCTTTTTTAACACTTCTATAATATTCCACCTAAAAGAGAGAAAAAACTGCCCCAAAATTCATGTTTGTATCATTGTCAGAATATAAGGTATATGGATAAATTAATTTACCGTCTTGATAAATGAAAAAATCACCCGATAAAATATTTGAATGAAAAAATAAAAAATAAATGGAAATTTGAAAAGCTTTGTAGCAACTAATTTAAGATCGCATGAGTTACGGGCCTTGTTGATGACTTTCTTGAGAGTGGCAATATATTTGTTCCTACTGTGAACATTAATATAGCTAATCTGAATCAAGTCCATACAAGTAGAGCACTCAGTGAGACTTTCTGAGTGTAAGTCAGTCAAGATTTGTGTATTTTACCAATGAATACCTAACCTAATAAAAATAAAGATAAAAATAAATACATTTAAAATAATGATTTTAATACTTCATCTAATAAAAATAAAAATTTTAAATTAAAATTTTTTTAAATAATAATGATTTTAATACATCATCTAATAAAAAAAAAAATGAAAAATAAAAAAATGAAAAATAATAACGATTTAATACATCATCTAATAAAAATAAAAAACAAAAAAACACAAATTATGATTAGAAAAATAAAATTCCTAATCATTTGTTCCTACTGGGTGAACATTAATATAGCTATATTACATATAATACCTATATATAGTATATAACTGGGTGACAGTTGATTCATTCTGGTGTACTGGTTTACAAAGTGATAAAATCTCTGGTAACCTGAAGAAGTAACAGTGCAAAGCAAACAGTGTTAGTATTTCTTGATTGAAACTGTTATTGAATAACTCTTTTATCAATTTTTGGGGTGCCAAGTATCATAAAGGGGACTTGAAAAATGAATAGGAATTTTGATATTAGGCCAATATTTTCATTTTGTTGTTGTTTGTGTATGTGTGTATATATCTGTATGTGTGTGTGCGTGTGATGGGACAAAATCTCACGTGTTCAGGTTTTCCAATTTCACTTCATAAAAATACATCCAGTGAACTAAGGTTATTGAACCATGGCTTAGGAGAAGGAGACTCCAAAGAGAAAAGCCACCTTAGGATTGGCTACAATCTTCAGGTAGTAATACAGTTGCTTTGGCTCTTGGGTATAATGAACTATGACCAACTATGACAGATGTTCATGCGAATAATACAAATTCTACTGTGTACCAGGGAAATAACCGTCATCAGTCTTCTGGACCTATGAACTATGTGACAAGTGGACTACTAGGTCCAAGTACCAACCTTATTCTCAGAGCTGGCAAAACATTCCATCTCGGAGCTCTGAACGTTTGAACTTTACTACACGAGAACCAAAAGGTTAGTCTGGCACAGCAGCTGTTGCAATATAACATCAATGTGTGTGTCCAAAAGGAAAGGACCTATTCACAATATATAGCAACTATGAAAGATAGAGCAGTCAAGAAGGCCAAGTGGGAACAGTGCATCAGGAACGTGCTGACAGTGGACAACAATGACCAGCAATGGCCAAGTTGATGACGGTGACGGCAACTTGCAAATCCTGTTTACAAAGGAATTGAATCCAAGACTAATTCAGTACTTTTTCTGTATTACCTAAGAATTCAGTATCAGTAAAAATGCAATAAATTTAAAGTGAATAGTTTTTAGTTTATGATGAGTCAAGATTATTTTAGCTTCAGGTAAGGGTGAGCTGTAAGGGTTTATATGTATTTATGAAAACCTTCTTATTGGTTTAACCCATAAGAACTCAGACCCATTTCTACTTGAAGGAACATTATGTGGGATTAGGCAAGTTGACACACGGTCACATGACTGCACCAGGATGTTCAGTAGATGTTACTTAGTACACTTCATGAGTTAAAATCAAGGATAAAATATAATATTGTATAAGAGACTGCAGATCAATTAAATTGTATGTGACGCCGGTTAAGATTAACTTACTATAAAAAGTAGAGTGACATTCATGTATGCAACATTTGTTAAAAAGGTTTGATGTTTGATTTTATTGTTCAGAATTAATTAGAATATTTTTATGAGAAGCAGTGATTTCAAAATTTTAAAAGAATTGTTGGTCTGATCTGAAATCCATGTAAAAATCCAGTAACATCTGGTGGCTCTCATCTCCTCACTATTCTTATTGATTTCAGTTACGCTATCATCTAGATCAGTGGTTCCCAACCTTTTCATGTCATTCCCCACTTTTGTCAATAAGATTGCTAGTATTCTCCCCACCTTCCATTTATTAAGTTGCAACAAAGAATAATTTCAAATAATAACTTTAAGTATAATTAGACAGCTTCATACTAAGAATTAGTTTAATTTTATAATTGTACAGCTGCTGCTATATATTTGTTAAACAAAGAAAGCAAGCAAAATTAATTAGAACACATCATTTGAAATTCCAATTTATTACAAACAAATAAGAATTCTGCTATCGTAACTGATATACACATCAATGTGATCTCTATTCTTGTTTTTTTTACTACTAGCCCTTCGATTTGTGGGTCTATTAGTGAGAGAGCACAACTTAAATCATTCTCAACTTGGAGCTTATTTCGAGCCTTCACAGAAAACCTATCTTTAGACTGGACTTTTATTTTTCCTGATAGCCTTATTCCCCCCTTGGGGTATCCCCACGACTGGGAACCACTGATCTAGATGGTTTCGATTTTTCTTCAAATTTCCTATTCTTCCAATCTTTTTGAAAGGCCCTTCACGAGTGTTCCAAGCGCTCTGTTAAGGATGGGTACAACAGTCACCTTCATATTCCACCATTTTTTCAGTTTTTTGGCAAGGTCCAGATATTTTTCTAGCTTTTCTCTCTTTCTCAGTTTCACTCTGCAGTCTACCTATCTTATGGAACTTCTTTTCATTGTTTACAATGACTAAATCTAGTTTCCTAACCTGAATTGGGTAATCCATTTGAAATTCAAAGTCCCAAAGAATTTTTCTGTTTCTATTCTATAGAACAGCTTCTAATTTGTGCATATACCATTGGTCTGCATGGTCGGATCTCACTCATTTGCACAATTCTCAGTGGATCTTTGTTCCTACCCATTCATGTCTATTTTAATATTCCTTCTGAGCTAATTGGCTACATTCAGTTATTATATGATTCATAGTTTCATCTCTGTCTCTGTACAGATGACACCATCATCATCATCATTGTCAAACTCCAAGACAAAGACAGGAGTTGACTTTACTTTCCTACTGTAACAAGAACAAGAACAAGAATCCTCACCAAAATATGGGGTATAATCCGATATGTAAAACCCCCTTCCCCTACCATGATTTGAACTCACGACCTAGTGATTGCAAGGCTGGTGCCTTACTAACTGAGTTAAATTGACAAGTCTTAGATATTAAGAAAAAATTTATCATATTTAATATATATACAATACAAAAGTTGCAGTAATCATCTTCAGTCGGAATATATGTTGGAGTGGAGCTTGACCCTTTCTTCTTCTTCTTCTTCTTCTTGTCGTTATTGTTGTTGTTGTTGTTGTTATTCTACTACTACTACAATGACGACAACGACAATGATGATGACGACGACGATGACGACGACGACGACGACAACGACAACGACGACCACACAAGTGCAAAAACAGTATTGTAATTTTAGTAGTGGTGACTCATTCAAACCTGACATTTGTTATTATTCTGTATCTTCATACGAGATGATGGCCATCACTGGGAATCAATTGGCAGCAAGCCTCTTCAAGTCTTCACCATCTCCCTGATATTCTCAGCAACAGTGATGAGGTCTGAATCATTTTTATTCTTTCTTGAATCTCCAATTCTTTCAATATTTTTGCAAATGTCTTCGGGACTGTTCCCAGTGCACCAATGAAGAAGAAAATATTCAGCAAGTCAAAATGTACATGATGAAGTGTGGCAAAAGAAAGGGGTATACAAATATGTTTTTAATATAAGACATTATCTTTTACTTAGCTGAAGAGGTTATAGTGTAATATTTATAATTCCATGTTCTTTTGAAAGAAGTAGCTTATAACCGAGAATATGTTTTCGCTTCTGGTATAAAGCCAAAATTGTAACTTGAATGAAAGTTATATAGTGAATATCGACATGCCTTGTCCGAATTTTGTTAGACAGGTATTTTAATCTTTGTATGTGGTTTACTCAGAGTATTCTCCTTGTTTTTATTGTTTATTTCTTCACAATATTTCAGCCATATGGCTTACTGCCTTCCTCGGTTGTTGTCTGTTCTGGAATGTTGAAACTAGTTCCATAGGAACTAGTTTTAACATTCCAGAAGGTACACCGCCGAAACATTGTAAGAAAGAACAAAGATGAGGAAAATAGTCCAACTAAACCACATACAATGGATATTGACAAGTCTTTAGTTGAAGTAAAGAACGGAGGTTCGTAGGTCTGTCTGGTTTGTTGTCTTGATTGCTGCTGACTAGTATATAAAAATTGTTGTTGGGAATGAGGGAGTTCAAAGGGATGTAGTGTATGCATGCTATTGATTCAATATTTTTCAATCTCCACCTCTTCACAGATCCAAACAACAAAGATTCATTTGGTACATACATCTGATGAAGGCTGAACAGCCCACCATATAGTGACTGAAATAAGGAAAGTGAGGATACGGACACTGAATGTTTGAGTATGAATTTTCGAACTAAATAATAAACTACAGTATGACTCCATAGGTTGATCTTACTAACCTAATATTGTCCTGTTTGAGATACAATTTGAGATACAAGTCTTATAGAATATTTACTGTACTTCAACTCAGAAATGCATGCAACAAAAGAAAAACAAATAAAAAGATAATAATTAATTGAGTGTTTTTTATAATTATTTTTCAAAAAACTAATGAATTTAGTGAATATTTCTTAAATTTAGTAAAAAAATTGAATTATTATTAGAAAATGACAACTTATTTATGGAGGATGGGAGCTGGACACCCTCTTGTTTATAGAGGAAAGAAGTCTCCACGATATATGGGTTGGTTAGGAATATTTGTTTATTATGGCTTCTATGAGGAGATGGGCGCTCTACTTTATGGGTTTAAGAATTTCTCTATATTTTAAGATTAGTTAAGGATAAAATGACTCCATTGTGGTTCGGTCATATTTTTATATTAAAATGGAGCCAGCGTGTAGATAGAAATGATTTCGATATACACTCAGCCTGTCGTAAACAGATTTAACAACAACATGGTAAATAAACATAAAAACACAACCTTTAAATAAACAAAACTTTATTCATTTAATAAACAAAGAAGGTGAGTATGTGAGAGTGTTCATTCATTAAACAAACAAGGAAAATATGTATTTGTTAATGTATCTGTATGTTCTTTTAAAAGTTCACATAGATGTCGTTGTGAATGCGAAATCCAATTGATTACATTTTAATTGGAAATGGGCTTAGTAGGAAAGATCAGGGATTCTGGTTCTCGAGAGAGAGAGATTCAAAGTTGGCGCTCGTCACATGACAGCTTCCGGGTTTCCCATTGGATGGCTAGCCACATGACAACGTGAGGGGGCTCTGATTGGATGGGCTCCAATCCAGCGCTGGAGAGCTCCAATCTTCGGGAGACAACTCTTATTTTTGGATCACCACAGTAATCATGGGCGTCTGCTGCTTCTTTTCCAGGGAAGTGGGGGAAAGGAGGATATACTCTATGGAGGAAGGGGGGGCAAACAGATATATCTGAATGTCGGTTGTCAAGTAAGGGACTAGCGAGTGTTTATGCCATGACTCGTTTAAGCTGTCACTCTTCATAGTGACTCCTTGATCCCCAGCCTCTATAAGCAGCAAACTTTCAAATCTCCTCGCCTTTGGTGAAATGGTCTGATCCAGGGGGCAGCAAATTTTCCTGTTTGCAATGCCCCCACCCCACTGGACGCCCATGCTTGTAATAACATTAGATTTAAGTATTAAACTAATTCTAAACCATCAGATAAAAGGTGTTGCAAAATTAAATAGGTAATAAATTAACCGATTAAATAAATCCTCTTTCTATGCAGATAGTTCACCGGATCCTTTTTCCTATAGTACAAAGCAGAAAATGGTAACAAAGAGAAAATTCAAAATGTTCACAGCACTGCTTCTAATATAAGTTATTCCATTTTCAGCAATGCATGCAAACAGCTTATTCCATAATTCTTATGTGGAGATGTTCTCAAATGCTTTCTTTGTTACACAAAGAATTCCACACTGTGTCCCAGTTGAGCATTGAAAGCCACACTGTGTTGAAATCCTCACTGACTTATGCAACTAGCCGACAGGTTGTTGTATGTGGATTATTTTAATTTTCTCACTGTCCAACAGGATTCTCTATCTATTATACAGACTTCCCCCCAGAGAGGGTAATGTACGCCCTTCAGATATGATATGCCTGTAGGATTGGAAGTTATAATAAAAATTGAGTGAAAGTTGATAAAAAGGAAGAAGTTATTAAAGTTAAAAGAGAATGTACATGGATTCTCGATTCAAAAATAGCAGTCAAAAATGTAGCAGCAGCCATTAGCTGTTGTGGCTAGCTGGCCGTGGTAGTAGCAGTAGCAATAGCAGTGGCAGTGACTGTTCTCACTGAAAGAGGAAAGCGGGAAAGAAGGCTATGTGGTCAAAAATGAAGAAGACAAAGGTGGGACTGGCCATGTTGGATTTTGGCGGGCAAATACAAACAAAGACATGATTATTGTAAAAATATAAAGAATAACAAAGGCATCAGATAGAAATTAAATAGATGTTATATTTAATTGAAAAACATAAAAAGAAAAATAACATACGTATATGCATATTGAAAAAGAGGTAATAAACGTGTAAAAAGATTGAGAGAGATTGGTGTGAGTGCAGAGTAAAAAGGTAATAGTAGTTTCTATAGTTAGCCCAATGTTTTAGCGAAATGGATTCGTCTGTGATAGAGAGGTTATATTTGAACTGTGATCGAGACAAAGAAATCAGCTAAGAAAAAAAGGCACAAGACAGAAAGGGAAAATAGATATACCAGTATAGAATGGTGAGTTTCTAAATAGGAAGAAATTTAAGACTTTTAGTTGCTAACCTTATGTGTAGAAACTAAAGAGAGATCTTTGGTCATTTTATCTTGTAGAACCTATGTGAGGTTTTTATTCCTAGTTTGAGCAAAAAGGAATGCGGAGCAATTACCAAAGATTGAAGTAAGAAATATTGGCATTTAAAGAAATGCACATATTTTAAAGAAGTGGAGATTTGAAAGCACATAGTGAGCCCTAGGCGACTAAGTAAATGAGGAAGGGTTTAACGTGCCAAGAAGGGTTTGCACAGGCGAGTGAGCACTGAGCCCAAGGCGGGCAACAGGAAGCTATATCTAGTTTTGTATTTCATATGGGTCAGGGCTGGCTTAATCATGGTAAAAAAGCCAGCTTGATATTAATATCTCTATTTTCAGAAAATGACTGCTACATGCCATACCAGATCACTTCTCTCCTTTTTGATATGGCTATTTTATGTTCCTTGAGTCTGACTTTAAGGGGATGGCTGATCTTTCCCTTATATTCTTTCCACACTTGCATGGAATGTTGTAAATGCAGTTTTTTTGTCAAACTTTTCTCTCATAAGAGATCAACTCTGTTAAGAAGATTATGAAGAGTGGTTGTGCTATTGAGTCTCTGGAGTTCATCCTTCTATTTCTCATCTTCAAATCAACACGGGATGGATAGTTATTACACCAGAGAGATGTCCTTTAATTCTTCCTTCAGTTTTGTGGGATCACTGCTGATAACCTTTGCATGGTGTTGAAGGTAATGAACTAATCATTTCTTAACACAGAAGGGATGGTTTAAAACAAAATCAGATACAATCCTCTGCGTGTGTTTCTTTCTGTTCAAAGCAGTGCTATATCCACCTTCTGTGTGGGTTACTAGGACATCCAAAAATAGGAATTTTCTCATATTGATAGACAATAGAAATCAGATGTTAAATGAAAAAGAGGGCTTTTGACAGAAAGTAGAAAAATGCCAGGCATGTATAAAGATAGTTTCTGGTCAGGAAGACATTTAAGGAATTGCTCCACTAAACCTGATTTTAACAGAAACTAATCATCGATGGTCATGTAAATTCTCGAAAGGGCCTATATTTGAGGCATTCATTCCTAGTTTTGGCGAAAAGGAATAGAGAGAAAATGACCAAAGATTTGAAGTAAGAAGAGACAGCATTTAAAGAAATGACCGTAGTTAGAAAGTGGGGCCTAAGTGACCCCAAATATTAAGTGGAAAAAGGAAGAGATGTTTTTACATGCCAGAGAAATAGACACGGGCGAAAGAGGCACTGTAAGGAACAGGCTACAAGGACCAAGAGAATCGTAAAAAAAGGGTTTTTATAGGCGTGCTGACATCACACAAAAAGGAAGCTAATATTTAGTTGCATACTTCATAGGGTTCAGAGCTGGCCCCATCGAGGTGACAAAGCCAGTTTGCTATTTTTAACCCTATTTTAGTACTTTGTGAAATATGACCGCTTACACTTGCATGGAATGTTGTAAATGCAGTTTTTTTGTCAAACTTTTCTCTCGTAAAAGATCAACTCTGTTAAGAAGATTATGAAGAGTGGTTGTGCTATTGAGTCTGTGGAGTTCATCCTTCTATTTCTCGTCTTCAAATCAATACGGGATGGATAGTTATTACACCAGAGAGATGTCCTTTAATTCTTCCTTCAGTTTAGTGGGATCACTGCTGATGACCTTTGCATGGTGTTGAAGGCAATGAACTAATCGTTTCTTAACACAGAAGGGATGATTTAAAACAAAATCAGATACAATTCTCTGCGTATTGTGTGTGGAATTTTCTCAAATTTATAGACAATTATCAACTCCCAATTGTCTGCCTTTCCATCTTGAGATTTACTCTAAAGCGTCTGCAAAAAAGAGCGTCTCTTTGTTGCTAGGTGAAACAAACGAAAGGAGCTAGATTTGATTTAAAGAACATATTTTCGTAGGATTATCATGAGACCTTTAAAGCATAAATTAGAATTATAATACGCACTAAATTTTGTGGAAGTAACAAAAATAGTTTCGGCACTCTCTTTCTCTCTATCAAGTATGCAATATTTACAAATGGACAGTCGTTTCATCAAAATTTGTAACATACGATTTCCTCCTTCATTACACGATATTTTCATTTAATTCAAATTCGTTAAATTGATATTTATTTATCAAATAACAAAATATGTCATACTCTTTATAAAGAGAGGCTCTTAGTGAAGATTGTCTTATTTGCATTTAAAAATAAAATGTTAAAGCCAAAAATGAACACGACCAAATACGAAAATACAATGCTTGGTTCTATCTTATAAGTTCCTTATTTGCAAGCAGTAAAATGGCTGCCTTCCTACAGGTAGGTGTTTGTTTTGTTATTTTAGATTTCAATTATTGGATTAATCCGATATTGCATTTACGACAAAATATATCTGCATTAAAAATATACCAATAATTATTGAAGTTTAAAGCATAGGAATGCTATTCATTATTTGATTTAATGGTATCTTTACTGACGCACAATCAATCATCGCCCCTTTTTACGGATTCTGATTTACTTCCTTTATTTTCATATGACATAACAAATGTCGATTTGTTGTTGGGTTTGTTTCAGTAAAATATGCTGTGTAGACATTGAGATATCGTAAAAATAAAGAAATAAGAAAACCACCTACTTTGTTTATGAAAATGTTTGCGCTCCTATCCTTTTTTCTTTTGTCTAAAAGATTTTTCCATGTCCGTACCGAAAAAAAGGAAAATGTTTATTAATTGTGATTTACTTTACTTACGTTCTAAATCTAAAGGAAGAGTTTTGATATGTTGTAATAGTACTTATTTTGTAGAAAATGAAAATATCTTATTTACATTTTTCTTGCTTTCATCAATTGTCTACGTTGTCTTATGTCTTGCAATGATGCCTGACATAGCGCCGCCCCTCGAAATGATTTTGTCCCGGATTTGTTTTAAACGTATCAACACGTGAAATCTTTATTTAAAACCAAAAAAAAGGAAGTTTTATTTGTATTATTAAACATGTTTCACCGAAATCTAGTCGAATGCCTCATGCTGTATGTAAATAAACAAAATTTGACAGTCGGAAGTATTTCATTATTCAGATTGTTTATTTGTTTTGGTGGGAGTAAAAATGAAAACAATTACGGATTTTCGGGCATAAAGTTCATTTTGATAAAGAAAAAGAGAGCCAAGTATCTCGTTCTCTTTAATTAATTGAAAGGCGATCCCGTATTTAACATATCATCCCGGTTATTGTTGTGATTGTGAGGGTACTCGAATTGACGTTCAGTTACAACAAAGTACAAACTAAATCAGATATCAATTCTTTTAAAAACAAACTGTAATTTACAGAAAAATCCCAAAGTAAACGCTCAATGGGCTATTTCAACTATTTATTTTATTTGGGCGTACACTCTTTTAGTTTTGAAAGCTGGTATGTTTTCTTTTGAAATTGTATGAATTGAATAAACGTACAGTAAAATATGTTGATATTGTCGAAAAAATGACCATGAAAAGTATTTTTTGTTATTAGATCTGCATATTTTGCTGTAACAACCGTGATAGTTTGGGACGCTAAACTACACGAGATCGACAATTATTAACAACAGTGATCGTTGAAATAAATGGGTATTCATTTACTACTGGCAATCCTGAGTTTTGTGAATGAAGACTTTTTAATCATTGTTGATTTCGACTACGGATGCACATAAGGGAAGAATCAAAGGGAAGTAAAAATGGCTAATCTCTTAATTATAAAAATGAAAAAGCTACATTCTTACCTGAATTGCTAGACATAAATGCATATTCATTCGGAAATTATTTAATTCAATATGTAGTATTTAATATTAAT
>VCCN01000782.1:2071598-2097419 GCA_006491835.1 Architeuthis dux | reverse complement strand
GTTTCTATTGAGTGACTAACCAGACCTGTTTCATTATGATTGAAATATCTTTTTTGGTTTTTGAACAGAACATCAACATCTCAGCATGTGCCAGTGGACGGGGACAAATAATTGTGGGTGACCATGAGGGTTTCCTCCATTTCATCAATCGGAAAATGGAGGTGACAGAATTTGAAGCTTACAAGATCCGAGTCACTCACTTGTTCCAGATGAAGCAACACAATCTTCTGATTACCATTGGAGTAAGATAATTTTCTGTTTTCTTTACAATTTTATAGTATCTAAACATAATGTTTTCTTTTTGGTGACATACCTTTGTGCAGCATTCTAATAGTGGTTGCTTGCTTCTTTTTTTAAGTTGAGAGATTTTTTAATGTAATTAACCACTTATGTTTGAGGATTCTGAGCTACCTGAATTATACTCCTCATGATCTCTCTAGTCCTGTATTCTTAACTCTTGGTAGTTACCAAAGTGTCTACTAAGTAAGCTTGATTGCACTATTTTAGTCACATTTGATTGGTTTAGTGAATAACACTAGAATTATTGAGTATGAAATTATATTAAAATTTTATTTTTGGCTTATTTCTTTTCAGGAAGATGAACAAGGAATCAATCCTCTTATTAAAGTTTGGAACTTAGACAAAGTGAGTGAGAAATAATACAATTTTGACTTGGACATTTTTCAAGGAATTGAAGATATTTTATTGCTCATATTTTAGACTTCATTTGTGAAGTTTTCCATTGATTAGAAGCTCCTCTGATAAATAGAAACTTTCAAAAGAATTGATTTCAGTTTATCTCATTATTTCAAAACTAGCATAGTGCCCATAGAAAATGACAGGATTATTACATATGGATAAATTATACAAATATATTTTAGTATAAATGTATTTATTGCAAACCGATTGACCCTATTTGCTCAATGCTGAAGTGTAATCGGTCTGAGCAAAAGTTGCAATAAAAAGCAACCAATAAATTCAGATGAAGGTAAAAAGTAGTCACAAAATTAAAATAAAAAATACATACCTTGAACGAAATTTCTTTTTCTGTTGATTTTCTACACTCTTGATATTTTCTGTTTCTTAATAATTTTAAAACAATAAGGCAACAGAATTGGGTAAAGAGCAAATTTCTTTTTTAATAGGAGGAAAACATCAGTTTTATTCATGAAAAATCAGAGATATTTAGTGGAATTGTTGTTCATGCTTCTACTGAGACATCAGTAGTAGTAGTAGTAGTAGTAGTAGTGGTGGTGGTGTAGACGCACAGTAGAGCTTTGCTTTACCCCCTTCCTCTCTTTGTTTGTTTTAGCATGACAGAAACCAACTGACAAAAAAGTGACAACAGCTTTTATATTATAAGATAATTATTTTATGTTCTGAATAGTGTTTTACTGAGATTTTTTTTACTCTAACTTATCAGACCAAAGAGTAAAGCAAGTTTGTAAATTATGCCACAAATGTTTGAAGTAAATATTGAAATGTGATCTACAACTCTTGAACTACTGTATTGTTTTGTGTATAACACAAAAAGATTTGTACCAAATCTGAGTGAAAATAGGGTGGGAGGAGTCATACTATATTTGAATGTACACAGAAATAATTTTTATATGTTACTAAAATTAAGCCAATTTGATGACAGGGGGATAGTTGCATCACATTAAGAAATATATTTAAATAAAAATGAAATTAAATTAAAATAATTACCAGTACACAATAGTCTAAACGATTTTTTTGCCACCTGTTTTTTCTTAATCCTTGAAGTGTCTGTTTTATGATTCTGCATATTCCCAAGCTGAAATAATGTCCCATGGGCTTCATTTTTAAACATAACAAAAACAGTTGATATCTAATTTGTATATGAAAACTTTTAATCGGATTTTTCAACATTCTTTCGCTTTTTTGCTGTTCTTGTCCTGAATTAGACACAAGATGTGTTTGAATCTTAATAATAACCATTTTTCTGAATTCCTTGTGTCAGAATTGTATGGAAAATGTGTTCATTTGTCTCTGTAAGTTGTTTACTTCACATGTTATACGATTTTCTATCGTAATGGAAATGGATTATAAAACCTATGAGGGATGATTATAATAGAAACCTGGCAATTCTTTTGAGGACTTTATGCTTGATGTTTTATATTAAAGTTTCATGGTTTTTGAACAGTCCCTGTAAAATGCAAGAAGCAACAGAATGTAATAATAAAAACTTTTATACAGAGGTTTGTGGTGATTAATTAAATAGTGTAGGGTTATGGATAGGATTAGGGTTGTTCATTGATTATAGCAATTGTTGAATCAGCGTAGCCACGATCACTGACCTGATCTGACCAACCAACCAACCAGACAAGTGGCTAGCTTTTTTTTGCCAAAAAAATTGGATTTACAGATGTAAACCATAAACGAACAGAGCTATAGAAAGAAAACAGTTGCCTGGGCAATAATTCAAAGATTGTATAAATACCTTTGCCTTGCAAATGTGCATAAGTACTCCACTAGCCACCTTCTAAAAAAATTATTTTTTTATTTTTGGAAAAAAAGCTTTTTATAATTGTAGAAACAGCGATTCATTTAATGGCTGGGGTGGCATGTCTTTGTTTCGCTTCTAGTTGATTCTCGTTATAATAAGCGAAGGAAATCTAATTTAAGAAATCTTTTATTTGTGATTAATTAAATAATTTAGGGTTATTCATTGATTAGAGCAATTGTTAACAGTAATAAATATCTTCCTGTTGCTTACCAGCACCCGTTTTTGAAAGTTAAATTTCCCCTTTTTTGTAACTGTTTTACAGATTATTGGTTCACAGATGAAAGATTTGAATTCTTTTTTCTTTTTTTTCTTTCTCCAAAAATATCATTTCTCAACAACATCTTTTTTCCAGATGGATCGAGGAAGTCCTTTGTGTACACGAATTGCTCGAGCAATCCCAGGCAACAAACCCTCTCCAGTAAGAATGACCACTATTCAAGATCATTTTAAATATGTCTCCTTTGATTTTATA
Organism: Architeuthis dux; assembly: GCA_006491835.1. NCBI lineage: Eukaryota > Metazoa > Mollusca > Cephalopoda > Oegopsida > Architeuthidae > Architeuthis > Architeuthis dux. The sequence goes on along the minus strand of VCCN01000782.1, from coordinate 2,094,420 downwards.
TGAAAAACTAACCACCTATTCCTTGAAAGCCTTTTCTATATTTATTTAACATGCTATTCATGTGTTCAAGTCAAAACTATAAAGATTCTTATGTGTTGTCTCATGAGTTGACATTATGTTTATCAGAAGAATCTACTAAACCTGTTTTCAAATAAACAAGATAAATTCAACTGAATTCAGTCTGAAATGAAAGTTGTAATACACTGAAATTATATTTAATATTATCAGATAATTTTTCTGTTTTTTCTGAGATTTTATGTAATGTAATAGTTTCTATGCAAAATATAATTGGTCATGGCATAATTTATAATAATAAATTCTATTTAGCTTTTATTCTTTTATGACTGAATCTTATTCCATACATGTTAATTTTCAAAAATATTATTCCTAAATGACTAAGTAGCACAGATAGATATCTGCCCATCTGTCAGAAGATGTGATTTTTTTTCTAATTTATTTGCAGGTAACTTGTTTAACTGTACATGAAAATTTAAATTGGATGGCTGTGGGATTTCAATGTGGTAGTGTAGTTCTCTTCAAAGGAGATGTTACACGAGACAGGTCAGTATTTTTGTCACAAGCAGCTTTTGTAAACTGATTGTAAATCACCAAAATTGATAATTTTGTAAAAAATATTTTGAATAGGTTTTATGCTTTTACTCTCCATCTCTTGTATTTACTAAATATTTTTAAAAACAAAAACTTTTGTTTTTGATCAGAGCTGTAGGCAGGAAAATAGTTTACTTTTTGCTGGTGATTTTAATCCATGAAGGATCCAAAATGAATTGTAAAAGCATTTGTATTTTAACTTATCACTCTGTAGGCGACTTCATTCACCGATAAAAAGTTTGTTCTGCCACTGCAGGCAACTCCAATTATAGAATGATAGTGTGTTGGAAATTTGTGGTTGTGTTGTCATGTCAATTTCAGTCATACATAAACAGACACAAGTTACAGGCTTTTAAAGTTACTAAGTGCACAAAATCTTGGCACCCTTGAAAAAGAATGCAGAGTGCTAAAGGTTAAAGAACACATCTGAAGTTTTTTGTGGTAGGTATTATTAAAAGTTGAAAAGATTTTTGTATTAATATACATTTTTATTTTTTTAATATGAAATTCCATATGGTAGTATCTCATCTTTTTTAATAGTTTTGTAGAAACTCTTCAAATTAAATTTAACAGCTGTAATTACTTTTTTTTTTAAAAACTGAAATGAAGAAAATTCTCATTTATGTTTATTGTGATTATTTCATAGTATTCATCTTTTAGTGTTATGGCATAAAGATTTTTCTTTGGATATTTTTTAATTACCTGCAGATCATGGAAAAATGCCCAAATAAGTCGATGTTTTCAGATTGAAATTTGAATTTGGAACAAACTATGGACTTTTTCGTTAGTCCCCACCATACTAAATAATTATAGCAATTATAGCTCACCATATTTTAGCTAAATAAATGTAAGTAAAAATGAAAAAGTTAAAATCCTGTAACACAAACTAACCTTTGCCCTGACAGACTGACTAATCCTAACCCGTTATCTGGATGAGATAAAAACAGCCGAAATGTCCTTAACATATTTTTTATTTACATTCATTTAGCCAACAAAACTACGGTGAGCTGTAATAGCTATAACTATTTAGTGTGGTGGCGACTAATGAAAAAGACCCCAAATTATTTACCTACAAATTTAATAAAAAATAAAGATATTGTATCTTGTATGAACTTTCTATCTTAAAGTAAATGCTGTTTTTTTTTCTTCTTTCCCTACTTTTCAGACATAGCAAATTCCGAATAGTGTATGAAAATCAAAGGCCCATCACTGGACTTGGATTTCGAATATCTGGAAAAAGTATAATTCTGTTTGTTGTGACAGAAACCAATATTGTATCAATAAATATAAGCAGTAAAGATTATAGAGTAAGTATATATTTTATACTTGGCAAATCTTCTGTTCATATTTGTATATCTGCTCTCAAATTATAAATGTTATTTTTTGTTAGGGGTTACAGTAAAACTGATTTTTCCATTTTCATAGTTCAGAAGCAATGATTAGCCAGCGATTTTAAAAAGATGCTCAGATTTGTAATGCTTAGGAACTTTTGATACTTCTTTGTTTTCTGTATGCCAATCATTCTGCTTAGTTCCTCTATTTCACCGATCCCCGCATCCGTTCTGCTTTTTGTGTGTTTACTCCTCAGGCTTCTATTCATTACTACCAAATTGCAGAAATGCTTCTTGATACTAATAAGGAGTACGTTGCTGAAGGCTCCACTATCTATTCAGATTGTAGGCAGGGTTACTCCACCGAGGAGTTGAATGCAGCAGGTTTTCATCACTTCACGGTGAACCATCGATATAATTTTGTTGACTCTGAAACAGGAGTAAGCACACAAAAAGCGGATCAGCGAAATAGAGGAACAAAGAAGTATCCAATTTTGAGGAAGAAAAAAATTAAATTGACTTTTTTTTTTTAATAAAAACTTATGGTCATGTTTATGTTAGAAATATGAGTTTTGGCGATTTGAAAGCATTAGACTTGTAAATTGTGTATGTGTACATGTTTTTTTAAAAAAATGAACAATCTATAGATAGAAAAAAGAAGATCGGATGAAGGACTAGCATTTTTGTTTTGTAAAACAAATTTACAAAAGGTGAATAGTCAGATTTATTTGTTTGATCAATATATTTAGTACATATTTGGGACAAAAACAATTATCATATGTGAATTTTACATTCTTGATATTGTAAAATTGATTCCAGAACTGATTGAATATTATTCAAATAAATAATTCCATTTATAGCTGCAGTTTAATTTTTATGAATTTGTCATTGAATGTTTTGTGTGCACATAAAAAAAAAACTTTTGATTTTTTTAAAACCCTTTCAAGACTAACCTATTAAGGTGCTTAGTGCCTGAATTAAAATGTCCCAGTAAATTTCTAAAAGAAATCTACTGGACATATATATCCCAGCAATCATAGAAACTCTGGGATATATCTGTCTCAGGAGTCTGAAAAGGGTTAAATGAGACAATTTATTTTAATAGTCTGATGATTTGTCTTTTTTTTATTAACAGACTTCTCTGGATCAGTTTGGATGCAAAGCCCGCTGTGCTGTGATGAGTGGAATGACACAAGATAACCAACTTGTTGTGGGACGTCCAGATGTATGTATCTCTGAAAACTTTCTTTTAACACTCTAGATATTATTGAACTGTCTTGCTATCTCTGTTATCAGACCAAAGTGTAAAATGTTATGTCCAATATATAGATGGAATGCTTATAATTAGTATTTGATGAACACTTTGGAATCTGGTAAAAATATTATTGTTAAAGTGTTTCTGAAAAGTTCAGCAAAATATGGGTAATTTTTTTGGATTATGAAAATCTGCTTCATTCCTTCAGCCACCATTCATTATCCAGTTCATTAAAAGATTTTCTTTTCAAATAGAGTTGACATATTTTTTCATTAGATGAAGTATTGTAAACCATTATTAATTTTTGACTACTATTTTCCTTCATCTTAAGTTTACTAACTGCCGTAGATCGACGGCATGAGTTGTAAAATTTATTATTATCTGCTTTGGGAAAGGAGAATTGGTTTCAAATAGTGGTGGTGGAGGAGGAGAAGGAGGAGGCTGACGACTTGTATTTTTATATTTGCATGACTCAGACAGTATAAATGTTGAAAACAACAATAACATCTAACATTTCATCAAATGGTTTGTTATTGCTATGAAACAATTGAACACCCATTGATGATTACTTCTCTTTAAATTTAGTTCTGAAGATAAGTTTCTGTTCTTTTATATATATTTTATCATTGGCACAGCTTTAATGTTTCTGTTTTATAGATAGTTTATTTTTATCAACCTGATGGACGAGGTCCTTGTCTTGCCCTTGAAGGAGAAAAGTTAATGCTCTTTTGGTTTCGAGGATACTTGGTCACAGTATGTCCAGAAAAGCGATACATGGCTCCTATGTAAGTAATCTAATATGCACACACACATATTTATATTTTAACAGAAGCCAATGTTGTGTACTCTCAGATTCTCCCAATATCTGAATACTTGTATGAATTCTCACTAATATAATTCTTTCATGCAAAGTACAAAGATAAGCTTCTGTTCATGCCGTTACCCTTTTATTGTCTGTTTACAATCATTAGATACAAATGTCAATAATTTCCTTTAATTTAAAAACTATCTGGACCCATTGAAATTCCACAGGTGTTGATAACTAAGATATCATCATTACTCTTGCATATATATTTATTTCTTATGGAATGTATCTTTATTAACTATAACAAGCAAATGAAACTAATATATTTGTTATTATTATTATTGATTACTTGTTCTATCTGTCTATATTCCTGATGTCTACTACTACTATAACTTAATATTTAGGCTTCAGACTTGTGAGGGAGGAGTCATGAATGAATGACAGTCATAATGAAGGTTGAATCACGTTTGCTCTCATTCTTCCATTCTTACTCTTGTTCATTACATTGCAAGCTGGGCAGGGAGGGAGAAAAGAAAGGATGAAAGATATGAGGAGAATGAATAATAATCAGAAAGCATAACGGTCATACATACAAACAAACAAGCAGAATAATAGTATAATGTTCAATTTTTATCAGGTCAGTGATGATGTAAGTAGAACGTGTATGTGTGTGTGTGTGTGTATATATATATATATATATTTGGGCAGAAATTCTTCATGTCTGGTTAAATACGATGGACACGGAACATCTTGTTAATTTTTTATTAAATTTTTCTTGTTTCCGTACAAGAGAACATATGTTTGGAGTGTATTAGTTGTTCAAAAGTAAATACCCATCGCTTTTGGCTAAACAATTATCCATTTTCAAGCTCTTTGACAATTCCACAATTATTTTAACCACAGTGTGTTTGGTGTATTACTCTCCATGGATTCAAACATAAGTTCTTTTGTATGGAAACAAGAAAGATTTAATACAAAATTAACAAGATGTTCCTTGTTTGTCGTATTTAACCATATATATATATGTATATATGATAGTCGGAGAAATATTTTAGGATATAAATCCGTAGAATGGATGTGTTCAACGACGGTATCAGTAAAGAGTGCTTAATGCCTGTCTAAAGACGAGATAATCCCTAAAATGGGCAGAGCAATAAATGTTTCATGTTTAATACGATTTTGAAAAATTGTATTAAACGTGAAACAGCCTGTCACTGGACATGATCGAGTTCCGTATTCTTTCTTTCATAAGATATATATATCATTTCTGTCTGGTATGAGGTTATCTAGGAATGTCTTTGCATTAATTTTGGCAATAATTCTCTGCTACATGACTGTAAAAAGGGGATGTTTGCGACTGATATTATTAAATGGTGTTTTTTTAATTAATAAATGAATCTTTGACAAAAGTTTTCTGCTTAGTATACTTCTCAAATATTCTTTAAGCTCCTTTTATGTTAAGATCTGACTTGACTGAACACAATCAGCTATTTCTTTTTCCATGCAGGTATTCAAATTAACAATCAATCTTTTAGTGAGAATCTCTTAGTAAACCTTTATAAGTCAGCAACATATAACAATTCTTTTATTCAAGTTTAAAACTAGTAAAATAGACTACAATCTAAAATGTGATTTATATTTGTAGGAATAACAGTGGACCAGAGACTAACATTGTCACCATCTATGACATACAAAATAAATTTATTGCCTTTGTTGTATCTATCCCTGAGGTTATTGATGTTGTATATGAATGGGGAGCCATCTTTGTTCTTGGTGGAGACAAAAAGGTCAGTTTATACTTTTGATATCATTAAATTTTCCTATATTCTTAAAACAAAATTTTAGCATGTTTCTTCTTGATGCATTTGTTCATTTTTTGTTTATGTTTCTTGTTATTTTAATCTATAATTATTCAAATATGTGTAACTCTGAATGAAGGTTAAACATTTTAAGATTTATAATGAAATAATTGAATGCATTAGACTTTGTATTGTATCAGGCTTGTAGCTTCAGTCATGTTGTGTACTGGACACTAGATAAAACAACAGATAGGTTGGTGCTATGGTTCTATACTTAATGTAAAAGGTGTTTAACTCCAAATGTATTTATATCTTACATCTGTCAACAAAGTTGGAAGAGCCATATGTATATTTCTTTTTTTTTCTTTCTTTTGGTCACTCTAAGCAAGGCTTTTAAGACACTTTTCACATCAATGGGTTAGTAAGAAGGGAGTTATGTATGTATTCACTCTTGTTTGTCCACACAATATCTCCAAGAGTTTTCAACAAATTTCAATTACATTTTGTGGAAGGGTAGGCCATGGGCTAAGGAAGAATTGATTAAATTTTGGGATGGATCCAGGAATTTCTTTTTTTATGATTGAGGGATATTTTTTCATTTTTTATTTATATATTTATATGTATTCACTTATGTTTGTCTGTCTGTCCACGCAATATCTCCAAAAGTTCTCAATGAATTTCAATGACATTTTGTAGAAGGGTGTGCTAAACATTTTAGTCAATTTGGGAAAGGAAAACTGGTTTAAAATCTGTAGCATGAGTTAAAACAACAGATCTGTTGGTGCCATGATTCTATACTTAATGTAAAAGGTGTTTAACTTTATATTTAATACATGGGTGGGGGGCAGAGAAATGAAAGGATGAAAAATACGAGGAGAATGAATAATAATCAGAAAGCATAATGGTCGTACATACATACATACAAACAAGCAAAATAATAGTATGATGTTGAATTTTTATCAGATGAGTGATGATGTAAGTAGAACATTGTATATATACAGCAAATAAGTATATTTTTCTAATAAGCTTAGGAAGAATTAGATTTTGGGGTGGATCCAGGAAATCTTCTTTTTTTTCGATTGAGAGATTGTTTTCATATATTAAGACAATAGTCTGAAATATGGAAAATTTACAGTTATCTCCCCTGCACCATAGCTATATAAGAACTGATTTACATTCAGTTTTTAGATAGTGCATGGTGTTGGCAGAGGTATGCACTCTCTGAGCACTTTCTAGTTTATTTTGTTGTTGCTCCATTGGAATTATTTGATGTTGCTTAAGAGCCAAAAAAGTGCATCATAACTCCTTTCTTAATTAACCTGTTGTTGCTAATTTGACTGTTAATGCATTGCTCATTGCAATCTTAGTGAAACTTGGTTGATAACACATTGAAGATGAGTGGAGAGTTAAAGCACTGAAACATTTTCCTCATCAAATTAATACACATGTTAATTTGTCAAAAATATAAATAAAAATATATTCAGTTATTTCATTCTTAAATGTGTTTTTTTTTTTCAGTATTTTATTATAAAGACTGTTTTCAAGATTTCATGACTGATATCAAGCAATGTATACTGAAAAGTAATTGTTTGCTTTAATGTATCCTATTATTTTTATTGGCAGCTTTATCATCTGATAGAGAAAGATACGCAAACTAAATTGGATATGTTGTTTCGCAAGAATTTATACAATATTGCTATCAGGTAAACATTTTCTCTATTTGTATTTTAAATATAATTGTAGAATATAGGTATGAACAAACATTTTCAGTTGAAATTGACACCTGACTTTAAAAACATAATTAAACTTTTTAAAAATTCCATTCTTGATTTCTTTTTTTTTTTTTTTTTTTTTTTTCGGACTATGTTTTAAAAATAAAAATAAAAATTTTGCATATGATTTCATTAAGGGCTTAAAGGGGGCAGCGTGGGTCTGCCCAGGAGTGTGCATAGGTCTTCCCTGGTGTTGGTTAGTGCACACACACACTCCTGGGCAGTCCCACACAGGCCTGGCAGACAGGTTTATGTATCCATCCCCTAAAACCTAAATGTAATCACGAAAAAAAGTTTTAATTGACTGATTTTCTTATAAAAACGGATGTACGATGAATGGAAAGTAACTGTCCAGTCTAGCATTAGAGGTACATTGTAAATAGAACCTGTAAATAGATACATTGTAAATCCCCTGCTAAAACCTTAAAAAGATCGATTTTTCTCCAAACTAACAAATTTCTGGAGATAACTGAGGTCTTATGAATTGAAAGCCCCGAAAATTACTGGTAATAATTCTTTTTCTATTTTTTTTAATAATCGACTAAAGTAAATTTTAACTGTTATTTTTTTTTTCTTTTTGCAATATGAAATGTAAATAATTTGAGACAATAAAAATACAGATTCATAAGTAAATTTCAGAAAAAAAGCATAAAATTTACTTTAAATCAACATATGATTCAGTTTATCCAAGCAAACCGAGCAAAACTTGGGTATTCATCCTAGCCTATACTTCATATATAATTTTGTTGTCTGTTACTAGTTAATGTATGCCTGAACCGAATTAGACAAAACTTTGCAGGCATATGTAACATGACCCTGGGAATGTTGTAGGCTACAAAAACCAAGATTTCCCCCATTTTGTAAACATAACAAGTGTCCTGTTTTGCATTATACGTACACTGTAAATTCTTCCTCCACTTTAAGGCCACACGATATGTCTTGAATGAAATTTTGTGGAAGGGTGGACAATAGGTTACAGAAGGGAAGGAGTGATTAAATCTTTGGGAGGATCCATGATTTTTCACAGTTACCTCCCATGCATCGTAGATATAATTACACAACAATTTTAATGGGAAATGGGCTATGGAAGAAGTGATTAAATATTTGGGTGGCTCCATGAATTCTTTTACAGTTACCTTCCCTGCAATGTAGCTATATGTGCACAACACAATATCTTCAAAACATTTCAATGAATTTTGTGGAAGGGTGGGCAATAGGCTACGGAAGAAGTGGATCTATGTACAGTTACCTCCCCTGCATCGTAGCTATATATTCACAACACATTATCTCCAAAAGTTCTCAGTTAATTTCAATGAAATTTTATCATGTCTAAAAAGTTTATTTCTTGATAGAGGATTGAAAATATATTGTATTACTTGAAAATGAATCTTAATATTAAATAAAAGTTATCTATATCAAGATATTTTGTGAACTAGCTGAGCTTGGGTATGCAGTTGATTGTGCAACTGCACATCTACTTGATTGAAATAAAATGTTTTGAGACAATGAATATACATGCAATGTTTTGCTTTCATGTTTTGGTTTGTTTTTTTTTACTATTTTCACTCAGATTTTAAGTTATGTTTAATTTTTTTCATAAAAGCTTGTATTTTAGATTTCAGCGTAAAAATATTCTTGTTCTCCCTTTGCAGATATATTAAGTTTGTTGAGTTTCACAAACACATCTGATAAATAGCCTATAAACTTCCAACAAAGTTCAGACAATAACAATAATAAAACAATCTCAATAATAAACAAGTTCAAAATCATGTTGGATCAAGAATGTTTTGATTATTGTATGTGATTTATTCAGACTCATTTCCCCAGTCTTTGTTGTTATTTTTTATAATGTTTCGGCTGTGTACCCTCCAGGCTCACTTTGGTGTCTGCTGTGTTCTGGAATGTACACCCAAGGAAGGCCGGTAGGTACACTGCTGAAACGTTATGAAAAACAAACAATAAAGACAAGGAAATTAGCCTGAATAAACAACATACAGTGATTATATATTAATTTTCAGTCATAACTTTTTAAATGATTGATATAACACTGCTTCTAAAATAGAGCATATCATGCCTAATATGTTGTTTTTTTTTAAAACTCTAATCACCTAATGTTGTAAATGTGATATACTAAATCTTTTTTTAACTGTATTGTTTTCTTGTAGTCTTGCTAAAAGCCAGCAATATGACCAGGGTGGTTTGATTGATATTTTCACACAGTATGGAGACCATCTTTATAGTAAAGGAGACCACGATGGAGCTATTGAGCAATATATAAAAACAATAGGAAAACTTGAGGCTTCATATGTCATCAGAAAGGTAACACAAGAACTGATAAACTATGAAGAAAATTTTGAGCTAGTTCTCTAGTTTTCTGAAATCCAAATCAGTTGCATAACCAAACTGCAACTGGAAATATATAACAATTTTGCAAGATGTCATTGCCATCTTGTTCATATTTAAAAAATGTTTAACACCACTGTCTCTTCTGTATTAACCTTTTGGTTGGGTGATCAACCAGTAACACTTAAAAGTGACACACGAAAATTGGAGCAACAAATTATCTAGTCTCTTCAAAACTGGAGCAAAATACAAGGTCTGCCCAGAAAGTATCCAGCCTTAGCCCACTTCAAAATACTCTCCTTGGGACCTCACACACATCCTAGCATCCATTCCACTTTTTAAAACAGTCCTCTTTCAGGATCACCATCAGCTGCCTCGTCGCATTCTCCTTAATCTCATCCATGGCCTCAAATCTCTTTAGGAAAAGCCAGACATCGCAGGGAGCCAAATCTGGACTTGTAGACCCAAGCCATTCAACTGGTTCTCGAGATATTCAAAAAGGCTGTATACTTCTTGGACAGACTTCATATATTATTAATTAGATGAAATAGCATTTTCAGATATTAATCAATTTGTTTTAATTATTTTCTAACTATATTTTACTTTGACTTGGAATTTAAGTTAATGAAGAATACTCATAACTAGACTAGTTTAGATAATGTTGAAAATATCAAAGTTTAGTGTCGTCATTAATAATTTTTATCTTTCTATTTTGACAAATTTATAAGTCAAAGATCTAATAAAATAAATTCTTGTTTCATTTTCGTAATAGAAAGTTAAGGTTGGTTACAAAATATTCCCTTAATGAAAAGTAAGGTTCAACTCTATTTTTAGGTGTATTTCTTCTTAAAATTCATTTATCTCACTCATTTTTAAAAGTGAGTACAGTACCAGACAATTTATCTGACTTCCAGAAGATTGGAATTACCAGAAAACTGGCTAGTTTTGAAACTGATTAAACAGACCCTGTTTTTGAAGTGGATTAATTTGTATATGTTATAAACTCTTTCGTTCTTTACTTTTCTTCACTTAGTTTTCATTGTATATTTTATATTCTGAGCTTTTATTAACAGATCTATCCGAAAGTAGAGCGTTCCTATAAAAGCCATTCGTAAGCCAAAATGGCATAAAGCGAAGAAGTGATTACCATTAATTCATATGGGGAAAACTTTGAGCATCCCCAGACCCCCAAAATTGTTAGGATGGTATATCAGGCTGAGTCATCAGAAGACGTGGTGGTGGGAGGTACAGAGACTGAGGTGTAGCAGAGAGGAAGAGGTTGTGTGCTGCCTCTATAATAGCTTGCTGCAGAACAAAAGCTGAATGCTATTTTCACCTTTTTTCCAAAAAATCGAAAAAATGATACAAGGGTATCTGGGGATGCTCAAACATTTTCCCCATTTTCCAATAGAAGTGTATTACTTTGTATCTGTTAAATACAATTTTAGTCTTTTAGTCAGAAATCTTGGTCAGCTTAGTCCCAAGCTTGCTGGATAAATGGTCTGGTACTGTAATAGGCAAAAGCTTAATTCATTATCATTTTACATACTTTGTTAAATATATTTGGTACTGTGAAATCTTTGGAAATTTTCCTTTGTTGGGAGAAGTTCATGAGAAACTAATGTTAAACAATTGCTCTTCGCCCCAGGAGCATAAATCACTGGCAGAACCATCAATATAACACATAAAATTTTCAATTGGAATGGTCATGATTTACTCCTTTGGCTCTACATTGAACACTTTACATTTATCTGATAGTTACTATACCTTGTTGCTATAAATTAAACTATAATACCTTGTATGCCAGAATATAAGACAAATGGTTTACAAGCATATTTGGTGGACTACCACTCACTGTAACTCATTTAAGCCCCATAACTGTCCATATTAAGCTTCGGTAGACAGCCCCCTAGTCACAATACCAGTGCATTGGTTGCAGTGTAATATTTGTATAGTTTTTTTGGCAACAAGATGGCGAATTATAAAAATGCGTTCAAATCAGTTGATTCAATAATTTTGGTAATTATAATTTTTTTTAAATTGTTCCGAAGTTTCATCTTGTTTTTGTAAAAGACAAAAAAAGCTGAAATTTTTGTCTAAAAAAAAGAATAACAAATTTTCATTATAAAGTAGAATTGGACTGTTTTAAAATAAATTTTTAAAAATTCTGTATTTAAAAAAGAATTACCCGCAGTAGCAAATAGGTTGGCTACTTTTCCACAAAGACGTTGAATTGTAAAAATGTGTTCCAATCAGTTGATTAAATAATTACGATCATCATCTCCATGTCTGCCTTTTTAAAAAATTGAATGTCTGTCTTATATGCTGGCATATATGGTATTGTCATTTTTAGCAACTTTCAAGGTGAGATTAATGTTCTCAATTAGAAAAATATGCTTTAAATAAACACTTGTACTATCTTGTACATGATTACCCATTTTATCAAGGATATTCCAGATGAATGGATTTGAAAACATCTTATCTTGAAATTTCTTCATTATTGCCATATATGCTGGACTCTGAGATAAATAGTTTACAAGTGTATTTTGAGGACTACCGTTCATGGAAACTCATCAAAGCCCCTTAACTGTCCATATCTAACTTTGTTAGACAGATCCCTAGTCATAATACCAGTGTAATAGCTGTGTAATTGCATAGTTTAAAAAAAAATTAAGTGTCTGTTTTATATACCGGTATGTACAGTATTCAATATTACTTTTTTTCATGAGATTGATTCTGTGTACATAAGTAAAACAAAAAGATAAAAAATAATTCATTACAATGTTGAGGCATAGTTTTAGAATGCTGTTTAAAATTTAACTTGAGATTAAAAGTTATTATAATTGGTAACAATTTTATTTTTTATGTGTATTGATATTTTAACAAATGTACAGAAAAAATGTTTAATAATACAAGTGATAAGGTGCATTTTATTACTAAAATCAACTAATAGCTCATGTGGAAAGACTTGAAATAATACTCTCTGAGAATAGTTAAAAATCAGTTCTTAGAAACTGACAAAGGAAAGTAAATGGTTATTTCATCAAGTTTTGAACATTAGTATAATTTATTGTATAATTTCTCCATTTTCAGTTCCTTGATGCACAGAGAATCCACAACCTGACCAAATATTTGCAAGCCTTGCATAAAGAGCAATTAGCCACTGAGGAGCACACCACTTTACTTTTGAACTGTTATACACGCTTGAAAGATGTTTCCAAACTGGACAAGTTTATTACAGTCAGTTATTTATTTATTTATTTTGAATTTTCCTTCTCTTTTTTTTTTTTTCATAGCTTTATATTGAAAATCCAAATTCTATTGGCAGCTGTATTTAAATTTTGTTATGCATTATTAAGAACTCAAAAAGGGAATTCATCTCAAATATACAAACATGTACTCAATCAGTTCAATGTTTTTACTACTAAGCTATGGTGATAGTTGCAAATTGGTTACTCTTAACTGTTCATTATGAACTGTCCTGCTGAAAATCCGTTATCACTGTTGAAGTGCTTAGCTAAGAGAATGTATGTATCATAGATGAATTAAGAATTTTGCATCTTAAGTAAGAGCAAAATATATACATTCTTAATAATCAAAAATATAATATCTTCTCTTGATAGAACTTCTATGCATCTATATGTGCATCGCAACTTAACTTTAGTTTAGCTGTTTTCTTTTGTTCCCTAACATAATAAATTATAAAACAAGAATTCCACTTTTGATTCAACAGTCGAATTGTCATTCTTGATTTCAATCTATTCAATATGATTAGTTTATTTTCAACCATATAATGTGCACCAGCATATAATATCACCCATGATTTGGTAAGAGATGTGACCTTTGTGATGTAATGTGCAATGTGATATTTTCAAGTAAAATCTTGATTAAAAGAAAATGCACATTTTATAGTGGAAAATATAGTATCTTCACTTGATTCTGTTGCTGATTTCAGACCTAAAATCCTTTTCTGTGACAATTGCTTCCTAATATATCTCTGCATGTTCTTAAAAAAAAGTACTTTGTTTAAGGAAAGCCTAGTTAACTTAAAATTTGTTTCTTCCTTTTCCATTTCCAGACTAAAGATAGAGAAGTAGATTTCGATGTTGAAACTGCTATCAAAGTCTGCAGGCAAGCAGGCTACTATGAGCATGCACTCTTCTTGGCTGAAAAACACAACATTCATGAGTGGTACCTAAAGATTCAGCTGGAAGACATTAAAGACTACAAGAAAGCTGTGGAATATATTGGGAAACTGAAATTTGAGGAGGTAAATTAAGCATTAATTTTGATAAAGCTTTAATATAGAAATATATATATATAGGTAATATTGGATGTATGATACACTTATGCATCAGTATCCTTGTAGACCTTAGTTATGATCCGAAGAGAGCTCAATATGAAAGTAGAGCGGATATTTGTGGGAATAATTTTTTAATGGTTCATTACAAGCGGTACTGCCGCTTTCACGTTGTGAAAATCTGTGACTGTTGAAAGTACCGCTTGTAATGAACCATTAAAAATTTATTCCTATATATATTATATATAATGTGCAGGTGGGGTAACAGTTACTGTCATGGAAAATGGTTTCAGCCAAGGCACTTACATTCACTTCTCATTAATGCCCTTGGGAAAGGCATGTATCTAGATCTCCCTCCAGCTCTCAATATTACCTAGTGAGACCCATGATTGATTAAATTCGGGTACAGTTAGTGAATTATTATCTTTCTGTTTTTTCTTTAATAGACAAATCTTACTTGTGCATTTTTTTTCCCTTCTAAAGATTATGTGCACAGTTTCATAGAAATCATTCCATGCCTGCATTGAGTCTCAGAAAGATCTCCTTGCAAATCAATGCTGGCATAGAATGAAAGATATGATTCAAAGTCAATAACTTTAACAGTTTTGTCTGAATTTCTGATATGAGTAATTATCATTATTATACACTGATTTAGTCAGACTAGTGTCCTCATCTTGGTTGTTATAGTCACGTCTCGGACATTGTACCCTCCGCATTTCTTCATTTATTTTTGAACTGGACTCTTTATTCAATCCACAAGGATAGATTGTTCTCATTTCACTGTCTGTGCTAGAGGATATCTTGTACCTGTTGTAGGGACACAAGTCCATAGAGGAATATGGCAAAACATATCTCTCTGTCTAACAATTATGAATTCGGTCTTGTTCAAAATTCAATGAAATAAATGAGTAGACAAATGTATATAACACATATAATTTATTCAAGAACAATAACAATGAATGATGGAATGAAAGAATGTGATGCTTCTTGCATTAAGAAATGTTCAGAAAAAATATATACATGTGTGCGAGTCAAATGGACTTACTTGCTTGTATGCATATGTGTAATAATCAGGGACTTACTTGCCTTTGTTGAGAATGTCTGAACATGCTTGGTGCATGTGGGTGTGTGTGTGAGTCAAACAGCCGTGCCTAGCAGGCAACGGAAAACTGTGACTGGCGAAACTTGTCTGTCATCTGATATTTATAGGAATTAGACAGGCTTGCAGAGCAAGTGAAAATTAGTTGAATTTTCATTGGCTGAAAATCCCCAAATAATTGTTGAGCAATCATTTGGCTGTTTGAAGTTTGCGCCTTTTTCAACTCGAAGGCACGAATCTGTGGGAGCCTATTTTGGTGATATTTGGAAAATAAATATTTGGAAGTGATGGAAGGGTGGAGGGACGACACTGTTAATTCTTCCTTGTGATGTCACTTGTCTGTCTCTTACACTGAACCAGACGAAATATTGTGACTATAGCAACTAAGATGAGAACACTACTCCAAGTAAATCAGTGTATAATAACTTTAAAAGTTATTTCATAATAAAACCTTTGAAATTCTTTTTTTTATAAGCATTTCACATAGTTTCTTTTCATTCTTTGTGTTATTCATTTCTCTAATGCTCTGTTTTCCTATTTTTGACTTTAAAGGCAGAAGAGAACCTAAAGAAATACGGCAAGATTCTGATGAGTGAAGTCCCCCAGCCTACAACTGAATTACTTAAACAGCTATGTACAGATTATCGTCCTTCTGACCGTAAGTACATTTTCTTTTTTTTAAATGAAGGCTTTCGTGTTTATTAAAATCTTGGACTCTAGTCACTTCTTGTAGAAGTAATATGTTCCTTTTAGAAAAGTGGTATATCGTATCTATCAGCAATCAAATATTCGAAGGAATATATTAGGTGTGGACTAGCCGAACAATTAACAGCACAGCAGAGAATGGAATTCGTGAGCAAAGTTAAACTCTGGCTGAGACAGCTTCTGTTGATTTTTCACTAATGCCCTTGGGAAAGGCATGAATTCATCTCTTCTACCCCCAGTTATGGGTAAATAGTAGGACAGACTGGGCTCTCTAGCAATTGTTGGCAACCAGTCGAGTAGATGGACAACTCTGATTCCTAACAAGCCTGAAGAGAGATGGGCTCCGTCAGTCTATCTCGCCCTTGACACACCCATGATGAAATCACCAGTAGTGACCCAATGACTCTGCACTGGGTTACGGGATAGGTAACAGTAATTTAGTGTATTAATGGATTTTCTTCTGGTTATTGTTCGTTTGAAGATTCAGTTTTTGCTGCTCCAATTTATACCGTAATTAATTCATCCAACAAAAAAAGCAAAAAGAAACCCGAGTTAAAATGAAAAGGGGATGTGTAACACTTTTTCTTGAACTTTTAGATTTATTTGCAAAGTGAGCACTTTTGATTTTGCATGAAAAAATACTAGAAATAAAGGAAGACCGTGTGGAAAGTTCAGAAGCAGAGATACGATTACAATCTAGATATTGTTATTTCAAAATGTCAGGCTTCAAACAAAATGTTGGTGTGGGGGGATCTTTTTAAATAACTGATTAAGTGAAGAGGATCTGGTCGGAGATCAGCATCTCTCTTACCAAATCAAAAACAAAAAATAAGCTGTTGAAATTCTTGGCCTGAAAGACAATCTTTGTATTTATCATATAGTCCAAAGTTATCATAGAAGAAAATGATTACATCAGTCTCTTGGAGTGTAATGATCAACCACATATTCCCATTTTTACCCGGCCCTGTCGGCTGGGGCCTAGAATACGCTGACTGCATCCCCTGCAGAGAGGTAAGACCCTCCCAAACAGGGGCCACCTGTTCTTTCACCAAAGTCACAAGACTCTAATTTTAAAAAAATAACCTTTCACCAAAGTAGCAAGATTATTTAAAAAAAACCTCTGACTTTCAGAATTTTAAACTGATTTCAGCATTGAATTATCCATCAAGGTTTGAAATGCCGCTAAACAAATCAATCAACCAATTTTTACCACTTATCTCCATAAATGCAGTGCTCCAGACTCTCTTTAGATTTCCTAATTTCAAAAAATCCTTTTCAAAAATGGATAACCACATTTAGTTAGAAACTCCTTCCTCAGTTATACCAGAAGCCTCTGTGCCCCTTTCCTCTTAGTTGAATTTTTTCTTATTTATTTACAGAGCCTTTAGTTGATCAGACTGTTTTGGATGGTAAGTGCAGCAACAATCTTTTCACATCTTGAACATCTTTTTTCATCCAACGGAACCATTTACCATTGCTTTCCTCATTGCCTGTTCTTTTTTCTTGCATCCATTTGCTTCTTCTTCTTCTTCTTCTTCTTCTCTACATTAGATCTGTAGTTGCATCTGTTTTTTCTCTCTCTCTCATTCTTCTGACCCTCTCCTGCCTTATGCATCCCAAAATACTTATCTGAAATGAAACTTCATTTTCACATGAGAAAATGTTTCACTAATTAACAAATGAGAAACCGTCAACCAAAAGTTTCTTCAGTTTTCAAGTGAGTCTGGCTCGCTATGTATGTATGACGCGTACAGGCCGCACCAATGGAGCTAGATTTTGGCTGAAAATTTAAACAATTACTCATGTCTAGAAAAAAAGTTGTTTTTTGGGTTTTTTTTTTTGGAAAATAGGTCAATTTACAATGTAAGTTAAATATATTGATCCCTTAGTTTGTGTACGGTCGCATTAACGTTTTTTTTTTTTTTTTTTTTTTTTTTTTTTTTTTTTTTTAAATTCAGACTTTTATTTAGTGATTACTGCCCAACAAAAGACAAGAGAACTAACTTATTGATTGATCACCCCCTTTTTCCAATTTTTTAATTGATCACCCCCAACATGGCATGGTGTCAAAAGAGGTTGGTCATGTGACGGTTTCTATTGAGTACTAACCAGACCTGTTACAATTCTCTTTACATACATTCAGAATTTTCTCTTCTCTTTTTATTTCTTTCATACTAATTTGAACTCTTGTCTTTCCAATTTTGCTTATACTTACTCTGGTCTGAATTTCTGAGAAGAGAAATTATCATTATCATACACTGATTTACATGAACTAGTGTCCTCGTCTTGGTTGTTATAGTCACAACGTTTCAGCCGTTGTACCCTCCGTCCTTCTTCAGTATCTAGTAACCTGTCTGGGGGGTCGGGGGTTCAATCATTGGATCGGGTAGTGCAAAAAAGTCATATACTCTGGTTCAGTGGAAGAGGTACACAAGCGACATCGCAAGGACAAATTTACTGATGGCGTGAACAGCGGAATGAGAACAATCTATCCCCATGGATTGAATAAAGGGTTCTGTTCGAAATTCCCAGGTTACCACCAATGACATACTCCTGAAGAAGGCTGGAGGGTACAACGGACGAAACAACCAAGATGAAGATACTAGTCCGAATTAATCCCGTGTATAATAATAATTTAAACTCTCTTTCTAGAATGTCACATATTTTGTGTTGTATAACCTTATCTTTCCAATTTTGCTGGTACTTATAATCCAAACACTCTTGCGTTATATCATATTTTTTGATCTAACTAAAGATATTTGCTTGAAGTATGAGTCAAATATATTTTTCTTGTATATTTTTTAATTTCAGGTAAGTTCTTAAATTCATTCTGGATAGTTAAAATTATGTAATAAGTTTTCCAACTACTTTCACAGCTTATCGTAAACTGAGATTTAAGTTTGCAACATTTTCATGTCCCAGTAAAGATATAAACTTCAGTTGTATTCAAAGTCTAATGAAATTCTGAGATGTGAGGAACAAAACAGTGTGAACATTGTCAGATCAGTGTATATATTGTCTGAATAATTATCACCACACAGTTACCTTCAGTGTTAAAAAATATCTCTCAATTGAAAGAAATCCTGGATCCGCCCCCAAATTTAATCAATTCTTCCTTAGCTCATGGCCTATCCTTCGACAAAATGTCATTGAAATTCATTGAGAACTTTTGGAGATATTGTGTGGACAAACAGACAAACATGAGTGAATACATATAAATATATTTTTAAAAATGAAAAAATATCTCTCAATCAAAAAAAGATTCCTGGATCTGCCCCCAAATTTGATCAATTCTTTCTTAGCCTATGGCCTGCCCTTTCAGAAAATTAACAATGATGATTGCTAATGATTCAAGAATTATTGTTTAGAATTACTTAGCAGAATGAGACTGTAATGCTGATAGTGTAAGTAAAAATATTTAATATACTTCTGTAGATAATTTTTGGAGATCAAGTAAAAATAAAAATAAATCACCTTTCTGAATCACTGGTCATGAAAAAGGAGAAATGGGACCTCTTATCATTGAGACCAATTGATATAATAGAGTAAATCCTTGATTTATCTAAAATTTATATTTTTTAAGGTTTAGTTTTTCAAATGGTTCTTCGGACGATTGAACTCCTTGTTGTTTGAGTTGTAAATACAATGTTTTTGCCGATCCATTCAAGACAAAAACATAAACACCCAGGCTCTGCGTTATAAGGGTTACCCCCTTTAAAAACAAAACTGTTTAAGCTCATCACACTCTGATTTTACACCTGAAGAAGGCCGAAGAATGGATCGTCTGAAACGTTGTTTACAACACAAACAACAAGGAGTTCAATCTTCCAAAGAACCATTTGAATATTAATGACCCTTCTCAAAACTATAGAAAATATCTAGTATGAATTCACAGGTTTTATGGACAATTTTACAGCTGGATCCTTTTCCTCATGTCAAAAAAAACTCTGTTTCAGATAGAATAAATCTTCAACATATATTTTTTTATCAGTTCCTTTTATGACCCTGGATGACTTTGATTTTAAAATGGTTAATCACAGCATGCATTAGGTTGTTACACATGAAGTGTCGTATTTTTTGCATCATAGAGAATAATGCTAAAAGTGAAAGATTTACTTATGTAAGTGCATTTTTTTTTCCAGATTCAATGTAGATAGAGGTATAATTCATTATTATTGAGCCCTTAACAACAATGGTGTCTACACAAGAAGTTAGACTAATCTTTAAGTACGATTTCAAATTAGAATATAATGCTGCTCAAACTGATAATATCATCAAAGCATTTGGAGTGAACATTACTACAGCGCGAACTGTTCAGCGTTGGTTCAATAGGTTTAGGTCTGGACATATGGATACCAATAATAAACCTTGAGGTATTCCCAGACCTGTTCTTAATGATGAAGAATCATTGACAGCAGTGGCTAACAACCAACTAGCAATGGTTCAAGCACTTATTGGAGACTTTAGGACTTCAACAGCAACCATATCATGTTGTCTCAACAATTGGAAAGGTTAAAAAATTGGAAAAATGGATCTCCCATGAACTGAATGAAATGCTCAATGACAATTCTAGACCCCACACCTCTCAGGTGATTGTCTAAGCTTAGAGAATTGACATATGAAGTCTTGGAGCATCCTCCATATTCACCTGACAGTTTTCCTACAGATTATCATCTTTTCAAGCATTTTGAACTCCATATCTGTAATAAGCAGTTCAATAATAGGGAAGCCATAATTTGTATTTTTACTGAATTTGTGATCACTAAACCTAAAGAATTTTATAGAGATTATTATTATCATTTGAGGGTTGTTGGAAAAATGTTATTGCTTTACATGGTTCATATTTTGATTAAATATTTACCATTTTTTTGTTTTTATATCATCCTTCATCTAACTATTAAAAAAACATTTCATATGTAACAACCTAATAGTTTTCAGTCTGAGAAATTTGATGTGTTTTGTTTTCAAGTATTTTCTTCTTTTAAAGAGCTGACACAATTTCAGTTTGTTGATGTAATTTATGTCTTTGTTTAAATAACATTATAAAGCTTAGTCCATTTTAAAAAGATTGTATTTATGTGAATAAATGATCCTTTTAAAAAGGACATGTCAAAATGTTTTGTACATAGGTAGAAACTTGTATTCCACATTAATAGAAATTTAAATCAGTTTAGTCTTTAGCCCAAGTATTTAAAAAAGTATTCAACATTTGAAGAATAAAAAAATGCCCCCCCCCCCCAAATGGGGAGTGTTATATAGGCCAGATACAAAAACTGACTAAACACTGAGCTAAAAGCATGAAATTCATTGGGGGTCTCATCTTATCTGAATGTCGTCTTATCCACCAAAATATACAGTAATTGATTGCCTTGCAAAGCCTGGGGTTTTTGCCCCCCCCCCCCATTGTCTTTTGTAATTTTGTCATGACTTATTGGATACTGCATGTTTGGAACAATGCTGGAAATATTTAATACTTTTCTTTTGGATTGCTTGATTATTTATATTGATTTGGAAAAAGAATGGATTTTTTTTCTTCTAAATCTTTTTTTTTCCATTATTGTTTTTGGATTTTATTTTCAGCCTTTCCTTTAAAATTTGACAAAATTCAAGAGATAGAAATCTTTTTATTTATAGTTTTGAATCTTTACCCTCTGTGTCTGTCTACTCTGTCAAAAACAGTGAATCACGATTCCTGTGTGTGTGTCAACAATATGACCTTTTAGCCTTTTACCTATTCTATAACCTAATGGAGGGTTATTGGTGCACCATAGATGATTTCATCATGGGTGTATCAAGGGTGAGATAGCCTGACAAAGCCCATCCCGCTTCAGGCTGGTTTGGAATCAAGAGATGTTCTCCTAGACTGATTGTCAACCATGGCTTGAAAGTCCAGTCTGCCCTACTATTTAACCATAGCTGGGAGGATCATGCCTTTTCCCAAGGGCATTAGTGCGAAGTGAACACAAACTGTCTTGGCCAGAGTTTGATTTCATTCTCTGTGCCGTTACCCATTGGGCCACTCTGCACCACTATTACAAGATTACTTGACAACAATTTATCTGATTTTTTATAAAAACTTAGATTAACATTGTCAATTTTCAGCTTTTTTTTTTTTAATGATGGAGGATTTCTATCACTCTGAAAAAATTAGATTTAAATCTTTGCACAAGAATGATCTACTTAAGAATGCGATTTCTGTACATTGTACATATGTGAGAGGTGTCACGCCATCTGTCTGTCTGTCACCCTATAGAAACCACCTAAACATGGATGCAGCCCTACCAAATTTGGCATGCATATTCAATGGACCTAGGGCAAGGTTTTAAAGTAAAACGTTTTGAGAAAAAGATTTTTTAAAAAGGTTTTAGAGGGGGCTTCTATTTACAACATAACTATAATGCTAAACTGGACCCTTACTTTCCATTCAATATATACATATCTTTTATATGTTTATCTGTAATTCCCCTGATCCTTTTATTGGACTAGCCTATACTTAGCAAGTATAGCTTTCCCTGTTTATAATTTTTTTTTTCAGGTGGGGAGTTTGTGAAGTTTATCAAGTATGAATGATTAGATAAGAAAATGGCTTTTATATAGGAAACACAGTTTAGAGACATTTTTTATGTTAAAAGTTGTGTTGCTGTTTTATATTGTTGTATAACGGCAATCAAATACTTGATTATTGGAAAATGCATTATTATTTTACTAGCAGAAATACTCTGCATTGCCCTCCTTTTTTTTTAATCACAAGAGTTAGCTATAATTTGTATCAATTGCTTTAAGAAGATGCTGACAGTCTACACT
>VCCN01000782.1:2025764-2042435 GCA_006491835.1 Architeuthis dux | reverse complement strand
ATATACGCAAGGGATTATTTCATTCTAATAAATAAATATGTTTATACTAAAAAAATTTATTTTTATAATTATTTATCTATTATATATAAAATACAAAAATTTCAGTAATCATCTTCAGTTGCAATAGAAATAGGAGTGGAATTTGATCCAGGCTTGTTGTGTCTAGGAACGCTCAAAGATTTTTCCCATATAAATTAATTGTAATCACTTCTTTGTTTTATGCCAGATAGAAAGAGAAACCTGTACTCATGTAGGTTTTTTTCATAAAAGCAAAGTGGCATAAAGTGAAATTTTAAAAAAAAACAAGGAATACCTGTGTTAAATTGAGATGTAGCTTAGTAGTAGAGTAACAGACAATTATTTTCTTTTTTAAACATAGGTGCTGAGTTTGTGTTATAACAATGTCACCTTAAAGATGTTAAATCAATAACTTGTGTAAGTGCCAGCAGGTTTATTAACTATAAGGGCCTACCATCTCAGTTGTCTTACCCTTTAGGAATTTTGCAGTCTTCAGTGGATGCTCAGACCATAGATTAATGAAAAATAACCTAGTAGCTTATATCAATGAGTAAATATTAGGTTGTTACATATGAGATGTTGCTTTTTTAATAGTAAGATGAAGGATGATTTAAACAACAAAAAACAGTAAAGATGTAATCAAATTATGTCCCATTTGAAGCAATAACCCTTTTCCAATGATCCTCTAATGATAATATGACCGCTATAAAATTCTTTAGGTTTAATAGTCATATATTCAATAAAAGCACAAATTATGAATTTATGATTGATATATTACTGAAGTTTTTTTAATTGCAAAATTTTAAAAGATTGGATAGTTTAAAAAATCCTCATTATCAGCAAGATTTAACCATAAAACCATTAAATAAAAAAACTTATGTTTTGCATACTGAAAATATGGAAGTTTTTTTGTACTGTCTTTCCCAAACTTATCATTAAGAAATGGGTTGGGTCATAATCCAAAATGTTGGAATCTTGAAAGATCATAATTCCTAAAGGTTGAAATCCCGAAATCCAGAAAATATAATTCAGGAAAAAATATATTTGAAAAAGTTCTTAGAAGACATTTATTTACAGTTTCAAAAAGGGATTTATTTGAGAAACATATAAAAAAAAAAGGTTACTAAAAAAAAACAAAAAAACCCTAATCTTATTGTATTCCATTGTGTTATAGGGAATACCGTAAGAAAGCATGACATAAACAGTCAAAAACCCGCAATACAAATATCAAGCAAAGAACGATTTCTATTAACAACCAGAGAGCCGTTGTTTGAAGAGAAAGATGGAGAAGGAAATAGGAAGAATGAACCAGGAACAATATTCATATATTCAATGATAAGAATATTTAATCACAAGATTGAGTCATGTGAATTAATTCAAGCAATGGAATACTTAAGCATACTTAAGCACCAGAGACAGAATTAATACAGAAAATATCTGAATAAGCAGTTTTGCAAAAGAATAAAGCATGAAGTCCCCAGGTTATGAACGAGTTCTGTTCCTAGGTCTGTCTTTAAGTCAGATTTGTATGTATGTCAGAACAGTTATGTACAGTGTGCATCTAGTGTCAGTTAGTCAAATGTTTAACTGAGTATATATTTTACCATTCTATGCATAAAAAGCATTAAAGAAACAATAATATTATTATTAGGTACAAGTATGGATTTTTACGTCAAACAATCGTGATCGTTTTTCATTTCTTTTCACCATCATTTTCATCCTGCTTTACACTTTGGAGGCATGGTTATTAGGGTACAGTACGTAAAAAGTTACAATCAAAACATAACAGACACATAACACAGCATTAACAGCTACAGTGATCAGACCTAAAATGCTGATGATGTAGTTATCCTTCAAGGCCACGAACCGCTGAAGACGCACACTGTTTTGATGTGCGCCATTATTATGAACCGTTGTCTGTAACTTTATTCGTTTAACAGAAAATAGGCTTTATAGCTGTGTTGCTAAGTATGGTTTGTTATTTATAGCTAAAACTATTTTTAAAAATGGCTAAAATCAGCAACATTTTACATTTCCAGCTAACTTTATAACTAAAAATGTTATATATATTACTCATTTAAAGCCCACTTATCAAATAAAATAACTATATACTAAAATTCCAGAACAAATTATTAATAAAAATTGTACATTTACTATTTTATCGGCTAAATTGGAAAAAATTCAGCCAGATCTAGCCAAAAAATGGCTAATTTGACAACCCTGCATTATAGCAGTCCATTCATAAGTACAAGTTGACCATAAGTCGGACAATCTTAACTTGGGGACTTCCTGTATTATACAAGATAGCAGTGTTTAGCAAACCACTAATTGGTAAGAAAAAGTGAATAGCATATTCAAACAAGGTCATACGAAATGTAAGGAAAAAGGTACTAGAAAGAGATGAAATCTCAATGTCATTAAGATACAACAAGACTGGCTGATGCAGGGTCAAACTACACTCCAACTGAGGATGATTACTGTAACTTTTATATTGTATATACATATTAATAACAAAATTATAAAAATATATATTTTATTTTTTTAGTATAAATGTATTTATTAGAATGAAATAAGCCTGTTCATATCTGTAAGATAAATTTTCGTTAATATCTAAGACTTGTCAATTTAGCTCTGTCAGTAAGACATCCTCATGGCAATCAGTTCAAATCACTGTTGGGGAATGTGAATTTTACATATCGTTTACACCCCTAATTTTGGTGAGGATTGTTCTTGTAGGAAAACAAAGTCAACTTCAGACATTTGTAGCAGAATGAACTACTAGCGGAACGAAATATGGGTGTGTGTGGAAGCTGTTATTTGTCCCCAAGTTTGGGGGCTGGGTGTACATGCGTGTCGACTGATGCTGATGGCACCTGTGGAATGTGACATGTTGGGGGGGATCAATTGATGCCATGGTCACTGGCGGTGTGTCCTTTTGAAATAATTAAGGGACTGGCTGGTCACTCAGGCGGAGGGTCCAACCCAGTCAAACTTTCCTCTTCACTAGAGGTCAGCGAATGGAAAAAGGTTGTCCCACTCCTTTTACCAAAAGGGGAGTGGCATAGCTTGATAAGTATCGGGTCGCCCGGCCAGTAAGCAGATTTCTTTGGGCAGATTGCCCCAACAACAAGACGGTTTCGATTCTTCCCCGGGACTTGCCTATTGATTCGTCTTCCCTGCATAACTCATGAATAGCTCACACACCTAAGAAAAGCAATTGAACATTGTTGTCTTGTAAATGTGATAACCTGGCGCTCTCTAAATTCGTTCACATGAGAAGAAAAATAAACTTAAGAAAAGAGAATAATATTTTTCTCATAAAAAAAAAATCAAAATGTCCAAACGAAAATCATTTAACAAACGATAAACACAGACAAATACGATTAAATACTTTGACTCGTTAGAAAAAATTTGCTCAGCCTAAAAAAATGAGAAAAAATGTGATGCCAAAACTGCACTTACTGTTATTTGGTCGCTGTTAAGAAAACAAAACTGAAAGAAAGAAATGTTTTTTGTTTATCTTGATTTTTCTTCTTTTTCCTCGTGGTCTTCGTAATTTCCCCGCCCAAAGTTTGAGGCACCATTCTCGTCGTGATCGTATCATGTGTAGTGGATTCAGGACCTTTTTCACGTTGTGGACTGTTGTTTTCCTGTGGTTGAAACTTTGGTATGAAATCATTTTGAATAGGTTATTCAAAACCTGGTCACGAGCATCAATTTGTGTACATGTAGTATAACACTGGTTGTACTTCTTCATGCTGAGAGAGAAAGAGATGATGAGAGAGAGAGAGAAGATGATGATGATGACAACATCTCTCTCCAGGTCTGCTGACAGGAGCCAACATTTCTGTGGAGGGAAATTAATTTTGGAGAAAAGGCTCTCCCACGTGGATGGAGAGAAAACACAACAAAATTCAAGGATCTTCAATTGGAAATCTGTTTTATTTCCATCAATACAGATTCTTTTCTGGGCCGGTTTGCAGGTAGCTTCGAGATGTGGAATTCTGTTGCATTTAGTTTTCTAAATGAGTTGGTCACTTTTTCTGAATTACTACTAAGAAAATCAAGGGTTGTTCCTCCTTCTTCCACCTGTCCGGGTGAAAGAAGCCAACTACTCCGCCTCTGACCTGCTGCTGCCGGACTCAAATCTAAAGCTGCAAACTGCTTCTAACCAGCTCTCTCCTCCCTCACCCCTGACGGGCAGGGAGCTCTTTGTGTGACCTGTCACTAACCGCTTCAGATCTCCACTCCCTCCTATTTTCAAATTTGGGTCCCTTTTAACGGCTACTGGTAATACGATCTGTCCAGTTTGTCACGTACGCAGTTTAACACAAATTCCTAGCCCCAGTAATAAGATATGGGCTTTTTTGTCATGTACTCACAAACACAGAGTGCATTTCGTTACATATTGCACTGGAGTTTGACAAAAGTTTTATCATCCCATAGAAAAAGATCAAAAAGTATATTGTTCAGAAACACATAGTTATTATGCAGATGATCTATAAAGGCAAATGTCACAAGCCATGGAAAATGATATAATTTCACCTAAAGGGTTTTAACCTCAGAACCTGAGGGGATTAGTGTATGGCAGTCAAATTGAAAAAGCAGTTATCTGAGTCAAGGTCTCCTTTTATAGCTAACATTTGGATGTAGTTGCAAGCACAAAATCCAGACTTTCTAACTTTCACCAATGGCAGGTAAATTTTGTTTCTTTGCTGTTTGAATTTAGTCTGTGTAAACTTATTATACAGTCTAATTATCTTTAACTTAGTAGAAGCGTGTATCTGTATTTGGTCTTTAATCTGTGTAAGTTTTATTATCCAAAATGCAGTAGAATTTACACAATGGTTATTTAAGTGGCAAAAATGTGCAAGATTTAAAGTCATCACAGTTGCCATATGCTTGTCTCTTTATTTTAACATTTGTAAGAAAGAAAGTATAAATACATTTAGATAGAAATAGATCTTATTTATAAATTTAAATCACAAATTCTACTTCTTATTAATCACGGTTAATTTTTTGCATTTTTTTCTATTTGAAGTTCACCAGAGACCAAGGATTTGAGTGATGATAAAAGTGTCTGTATTAAGCCGCGGGTTTTGTTACAGTATTTCACTCTTTTTGCTCTTTGTTTCAACCAACTGATCTCAACTGGAATCTGTTATTCACTTGGTGTTATGTACATATCGTTCCGGGAGGAATTTCACACAACCAAAGCATTCACAGCCTTGATCATCTCAATATGCGTTGGCATCGTTGGATTTGGAGGTGAGTGTGAAAGTATTTGGAATGTACCAGACTAGATTTGACAAAAGATGCTCCTCATTGCCCTGCACACACACATACACCTATAAGCACATGCATAGACACAAAAAACATACAGACATGCATAATCACACACACACACACACACATACATACAAGGGTGGATCAATAGGTCCATAGCCGGACACAGTTTTTAGCTGAATTTTGATCTGAAATTTTCACTCTACATTGTTCAATCTATGTGATTAAAATTCACCACTCAATTAAGTGCATTGACAAGGAAGGAGATTATGTTGAAAAATGAATATTTTTTGTGTAAAATATATGCCCATCCCCCCCCTCTTTATTTTCCCCTTCCATTATTAGGCTATGAACTTATTGATGTACTTGCTTACATATACAAAAATATATGTATTTTGTTTTGTATACAATCTTTGTATATCACTGGAAATTTATGCTTTCTCAACTGACACCTAAAAAGATCGATGGAAATCTGAATGTTGTTTACAACATTGTTCGCACACAAATGTATCTGCATTTCTCCCATCATGGTGGCTGGTTTCCAGCTAGTCATGTACCTGGGAAATCTTAGTAGTTGCAAGAGACCAGGGTCTTTCTCAACTCCCAACAAAGAGTAAATAACCTGAGTGGTAGATTCAGCACATCTGCTGCCGTCACTAGCTAAGCTTTTTAGGCAGGTGGGTTCATTGAAGTGATGCTTACTCAACACACCCATCCTTTCAAAGACTTTGTGGGCCAATTAAACTCATTCTCTTTGTTATTCCGATAAAGAGTGAGAAAATTGAAAGAATCGACATACATCAACTTGTCGGCTAAATGTATGTCAGACCAATGTGGATTTCAACTAGGTGTGGCTTTCGCTGCTCAACAGGGGCACGTTATGTAATTCTTTGAACAAATGAAAGGAATTAAAAACATCTGAAGCCTACATTACAAGTGTTGCCTGCTAACAAAGAAAGAAAAAAAAATTCTGTTTGTTACCGTTTTTTTTACTTAGCATTACCAGAAAAAGAGTCACTCTCCTTACATACAGTTAGTATACCTGAAGAAAGCCATAGAATGGATTGGCTGAAATGTTGTGATAACAAAAAAACCAAAAAGAATGAGTTCAATTTTTTGAAAAACTCTTTGAATATTAATGACTCTTCTCCAAATTACAGACAGCACTCATCTGTTGACTGTATTTTACTACAGGTTCTTCTCTCAGTGCTGTAGCAATATCAATAGAACTACTTCTTGTACACCTGGACGCATGCATGATATGTAGCGCATGAATAGATATATGCCTAATCACTTGGGCTTCCAGTAAACAACAGACCTGTAACATACCTATATCCACAGTGAATAAAACTATATCAAACAACTACAACCTTTTTTTCTATAGTTTTGAGAAGGGTCATTAATATTCAAATGGTTCTTCGGAACGACTGAGCTCCTTCTTGTTATTTGTGTTATCACACTGGGATTTTACACCTGAAGAAGGCCGAAGAATGGATCGGCTGAAACGTTGTGTTTACAACATAAATAACAAGATGGAGTTCAAACGAACCATTTGAAAACTACAACCTTGTTATACATTTAATCTCTACATGTGCTAGTGTAGAGGCTGGGATTGTAGGGTGGGGTCAGTAACAAGGAAGGTTGACAGACTAGTAACAGGTTTTCTCTTGACAATCAAGCAATGACATTATGTCCACACTTGGGAGTGGTTCTTAGCATTAAATTCCAATCGCAGGTTGTGGAAACAGGGTTATGTCATGGGCGTGGCTGAATGGTACTCTTGTATCCCTGTTGGTTCACCAAGGGGCTCAGCATGGACAGTGGGAGATGTTATGTGATAGGCAGCATTTGTATGAGTGCCACTAGAGTTAGCTCTTAAAAACACTTGATCAAAATTTCTGGCTGATGATGAAAGTTGTTGCAGCAGCAATAAATCCCCTCAGTACTGTACTCCATTCTACATATATACAACCTTTCTGTCTGAATTTGAGATGAGGAATTATCATTATTATACACTGGTTCATTCAATCCATTGTCCTCATCTTGGTTGTTATAGTGACAACACTTTGGCCCTCTGAATTACAGCAGGCACCTGAAGAAGGCCAGAAGGTACAACAGCAGATATGTTGTGACTATAACAACCAAGATGAGGACAATGGTTTGAATGAATCAGTATATAATACATACATACAAAATGCACCTGTTGAAGAGCAATGTTTTGCACATAAGACTTGCATGCCGCTTTTAGTAAATGATCCTTATTGGGTTCTCTACTATTATGGCTTTGTGTGAGACTAAGCTATGCTTTGTAAAATTTTAAATATTATATTGCTGTTTCCTTGTAGCTGAGGATGTTTCAATGTTTCTTCATCATATTGTCGGGAAGATGATTGAACCCCATCTGCTAGTGAATTTGCTTAGTGTGGAGAGAGAGATGGACATATATAAAACAATGCTGGATGGAGTACACTCATGTATTAAAATCAAAGATGAAGATAATAATCTAGCTACAATTGAAGAAATCTCTGTATGTACAGCAATTACTCAACAACTGGCTATTGTATGAAGTTGACATTTGTCAGATATATTAGTCAGTGCAGTGTCAAGTCTTTTGGATATCTAAATTGGCAACACTGAAAAGAAGTAACTGAAATACGACGAATGGAAAATTATTTTACATGACAATTATGACAGGCTGCTCCACACACCATAAAGTCTGGCCTCTTCCAAAAATGCACCTTTGGAATGTCTGAAAAAATTGTGAAATAATAATGGAATAATAGCCAAATCTTATGAATTTAATTTCTTTTTGTTATTTTTTTTCTATTTCTGCAATCTCTTTATTCAAAGGTGTCTTTTCTGGGATGTTGGTGAATCGCATTGGTGTTCGATTGTCTGTGGTCATCGGTAGCCTTCTTTGTTTTTTGGGAATCTTTTCTAGTGCTTTTGTCACAAATATCTGGCACCTCCTCATCACACTAGGAATCCTGTTAGGTAAGTTGATTTCTTTTTAAAAAAAATACTATTTCCTTTCTTGTCTAACCCATTATTAATCTTGACTCAAGCCCCGAGTACAGGGTTGCCAGATTGGGCTACAAAGGGAGATAATCCGAACTTTATCTCAGAGACTTAGCCAATACAGGCATTGGAATAGCGTTGAATTTGGAAATCGAGCGTGTCTGGAGGCAGCGGTTCAATACCAGCCTCAGTGTATAAGAGGCTGGTATTGAACCTCAACTTCCAGACTCGTTCAATTTGCAAATTCAATGCTATTCAAATGCCTGTTTTGGTCAAGTCTCTGAGATAAAATTTGGATTGTCTCCCTTTATAGCCCAATCTGGCAACCCTGCCTGAATACACTATCAAAGAATGTAGTGTAAAAAGTGAAATACAAATTGAACCTCACTATTCTGGGATTCACTAGTCTGGCAGCTTCAATGTTTCGGAACAGTGATTTAAATCTGATGTTAGGTGGTAAATCAACACCTGAATGGAAAAAAAAACTAAAATGTATAAAAGTTAATTCTATCGTCAAAATCTTTGTATCATTAGTAAAAAGAAAGAATGGAGGATGTTTTCTGTTTTTTTCAGAAAACAAAAACCACTGAATCACATGAATATGCTCTTATTGTCTTATCAAAAATATTTGTCTTTTTGTGATATATTTTGATAATAGAGACTGAGCCTCACTAATCTGGCAAGATTGGGACCAAACAGGAGTTGGAGTGGCGGATTTTTCAAACTAGTGAGACTCAAGGTAAAAAATGGCAAAATAATAATGTATATACTGTACTGTATTACTGATACCAATACAACTTACTTATAGGCATAGACCTAGCTCAGGTGTACTGGACTTCTTTATGTAGCACAAGAATTCTACAGTACTTTGAGACAAAATAAGTAGATTAGTAGAAAACGCAAAGAGAAATAGGCCTACTGATACCTGTAAAACATTTTGTAAAGATTATTAAATCAGAACCAAAAACTTTATTAAAATCCAATTATTAGTTGATTTTTGGTAGATCTTGAAAATCAAAGTGTTTTTGCGTAAAGTTTTTCTAATGCAAATTATTACAATTATTTTTTTCCCCCACTATCACTTTCCTCCATTCTTTCTTTTTACTAATGATACAAAGATTTTGACGATAGAATTAACTTTTATACATTTTAGGTTTTTTTTTCCATTCAGGTGTTGATTTACCACCTAACATCAAATTTAAATCACTGTTCCGAAACGGACTAGTGAATCCCAGAATAGTGAGGTTCAATTTGTATTTCACTTTTTCTTCATTTATTTATTCAATTACTCAACTACACTCTGGTGAATTTGCTACAATCACTATCCTAAAATCAGACATTTTACTGCTGATATACGGAAAAACAAAAGAATATTTTTCTTTATCACCTACATTATCTAAATTAAAATAGAGAAAAATAGATTATCTTTTAGAAGTGCTCTTAAGGTCAAGGACCTGAAATCTGGAATAGGTTTGCTAGAGTTATCTCCCTTGCAAAATGCATTGGAAAATTATGTTTTTATTTATTTGCATAACTCTGAAAATTCTTTCTACGAAGCATCAACTAGTGATGCTACAGAGAATACCTTTGCTTATAGTCGGTTAGAATTACAAGCTGTAGAATGGATTGTGAAAATCTTCAGATCAACAAATGAAATAACAAGAATACAGCTATTAATTAATTACTTGAATTAGGTTTTTTTTGACAGCAGTTAATTGCGTCATTAAGCCAGCTTCAGTGTAGTTGGGCTGGGTTTAAACTAATAAGAAAAATGGTAGTTAAATTTGGTATGTCTGATATCAGAATAAAGATTATTTTTTTAAATATTGATATTCTCGGATGTGACCATCTTTTCACTTAGGTTGTTCCATGCGTTTGCTATTTTTGCTGAGAGGAAATTTTTTCTAACACCAGTGGAGGTTTGAATTTATAGTTTATGATTGTGTCCTCTGGTTTTACTGCAGATAGATGAAGTCAGCATTTTCTTATCAGGGCATTTTGAGCAATGAACATCAGTATCCACTCTATGTATGTTGTTCTGGATTCTATTGATCTCTAGTAGGTCAGCACGTTTTCTTCTGCATTCAAGGGTCTCTAGATTAAGTTATTTTACTCTTTCAGTGTAAGATACATCTGTAACGGATACATACATATTTTTGCCCTCACACACTCCGGTCATCAAGTGAAATCACTTGACCCACATATATTTTCCTTCAGAACACCCAGATTTTATTCCGAGAACCAAAGTTAATCTTTCCAAGTACAACTCTCAGATAACCAAGTTTCTGGACATGGGAATATGGCACTTGACTCGAAATATGATACCCATTGTTGACAAAAAGACTAGTGAAACCTTGTATCTTGTCACCTTCCATCTTACCTTGGAACTTTGATGAAATCCATTCCAACAGATGACATTTCGACCAGCTAGTCACCCTCCACTATAAGAAGGCAAACTATTTTCCTTCTTTGTCCAGTCATAGTTCTGTTGCCATAACAGAACTATGACCGTTCCAAATTTCAATTACATACGTACACATTCATTCATACATACACACACACACACACACACACACTCTTCCTTAACTTCTTCAACAAACTAAGGACACTTACTAAGTAGTAAACCAAACTCTTTAAATGCATTCTATTTTCTTCTCAACAGCTGAGAACTACCTTATTGTAATGCCTTCTTTAATAAATACACTTTTATTATGTTACATCCTTATTTGCATTTATTATTTGTATGCATCATTGCCATGCGCATCTTTTCTATGCATTATTAGTTTTACTGCATGCACAGACAGAGAGAGAAAGATCTCAAGCGCATATCACTAACATTATTCTTTCTCCTCTCTAGTATCAACATGCTATCATCAGCATTCTAGCTTACTTACAGCAGTCTGACCCTTAAGGCTATTACCACTATAAGTACTACTACTATTACAACTAGTAGCTTACTTCTACGATCCTTGTTATTGTTTATACCATTTCACATGGAGTCAGATATATTTAATAATAGTCCTAAAACCCTCAAGTTTAGCTCTATTATATATCTCCCAGCCTCAGAATAAAAATAAATAATAATAAAACATTCCAAAAAATAAACATTCAACTATTTTCATTATACAAAACTTTCTGTTGTTTCTGTTGAGTAAGAAAACAATAAAAGATTATTCATTGACCGATTTGTATTTTGTTCTTCCATAATTATTTAAGGGAGATAACTGCATTTAAAAAAAAGTCACTCTTCATAAAAGCAGTGTTAGGTAATTTGTTTTTTCTTTCTTTACTTTTATAATTCTCTATCTTTTTTTCATATATAGACAAGGACTCGTTCCTTATACTATATGACTTATGTCCGTCCACACCTAGAGTACTGTGCACAGGCCTGGTCACCATACTTAGAGATAAAAATCTTTTAGAAAAAGTCCAGAGATGTTTAACTAAGTTAGTACCAGAATTAAAAAGTACAAGTTATGAGGATAGAAAATAGGAGAAATCGGGGAGACTTAATAGAAATGTTCAAGATTATGCATGGTTTTGAAGTAGTAAACCCTGATGTATTTTTTACTAGAAGGGGGTACAAGGGACTTAGAAACCACACATATATGGTAGAAGCAAATAGAAGTAGATTAAATATCAGAAAATTCCTTTTTAGCAATAGAGTCGTAGGACATTGTAATAGATTACCAGAATATGTAGTGCTATGAATAGATGCAAATGATTTTAAGAAGTATTATGATGTTTATTACACCACCACAAAGGTTTAAGGCCCTAGATATTGTGTAAATATGATTGTTATGATCTGTGCTTGTATATATAAATTGTATACTTTTTTTTCACAGTAAAATAAAATGTTCTAAAATGTTTACTTGTTTTGTTCTGACCACTACTGGTTTAGTTTACCAACCGAAATTGTTCTGTTGGTCATTTCTATGATTATTTGATATCTGGGTTTTTTTTCTGTCTCATTTCAGTATTCTCTCAAAATTAAAAAAAACATTTACATGACTTGACTCTGATATTTTATGAAATTGTTCTTTCAAGGTACTGGCTCTTCCATCATGAATATCGCAACAATGGCATCAGTAAGTAAAATATTCAACAAGAGCAAAAACTCTATGATTATGTTGATAACAGTCGCCGGTCCTGTTGGAACCTTTTTCATGCCTCAACTTATGAAGCTTCTTCTGGACTTTTATGCTTGGAGAGGGACCCTAATCTTTCTCAGTGGACTGGCTCTCAACATGTGTTTTGCAGGTTTCCTCTCCACATACTCCGAACAACCTACAAAGGAAATCAAGGAAAAGCCTAAGTATTTCGACAAGACCATACTGTATAATAAGATCTTTTTGGCCGCTCTGATTACCTCTAGTGTGTCGTCCAGTTGTTTAACGTCGTTCAACCTTTTGGTGGTTGATTTTTGGAAAGAAAGAGGAAACTCCCTATTGCAAAGTGTCTCGCTTTTGACCATCGGCAGCTCTGCAGCAATTGCTAGTCGATTCTTCTTTGGATTTTGTAACGCTCTTCGTGATTTGTCAAAGCATTATTTTGTGATCTATTATTGCACTACGATTGTGGCTGGTTTTTGCATTACCTTAATTCCTCAATGTGTCACATTCACGCAAGTAGTTATTGTTATAATACTGTCTGGTTTCATCCATGGAATCATGTGTACGGTACGGCCAGCAATTGTCTTGAAAACAGTTGGTTTAGAATCTTATTCTGTGGCATTTGGATTAATCTTCACGTTTCTTGGATTAGGAACCTCAATAGCAACAACAATAGCAGGTAAGATTTTCAGTCAAGATATTGTTTTTCCTTGGATCATTGCATGATTCATGAAGATTATTTAAAACAAGCTATACTTTTTCACAAATCTACTAGGTTTTTACATATCGTTTTTTGAATAAGATGAAGGATGATATAAACAACAAATGATGGTAAATATATACCATAATTATTCGTATATAATATGCACTTTTATTTCAGATTGCTAACACTTTGGGATGGACCCTTTAAAAAATTTAAAATGCATTAAAAAAAAGAAGAAATTGTCATACAATACTTGTTGTGCCATAGACAATCAGATTCTGACAAAATAAATCCTTCCTGGACCAAGAATTATGAGGAGAAAGTGATTGATAGTCAGAAAGAAGTAGGTGTGTTAAAACATAAACAATAGCAGGAGTAGTGTCTTATAGTATCATTGCAAACATCAAACAAATAATTCTTTATTTAAATTTCTTCCCACCCGTCAGTGGATGATGACCTAATTATCCCAGCTCTGCAACCATTTAGAGGAAATGGGAGAGGACAAGTCAATCGAAAGCATATGTATATATAAATACTACTACTAATGTTCAAATGGTTCTTTGGACGATTGAACTCCTTCTTGTTATTTGTGTTGTAAACACGACGTTTCGGGCGATCCATTCTTCGGCCTTCTTCAGGTGTAAAATCCGAGTGTGATGAATTAAACAGAAATTATGTTTAGAGGGGGGTAGCCCTTATAGCGCATGGCCCCAGTGTTTCTGTGTCTTTGTCTTGTCAGGTTTAGATTTGTTGAGAATTGGCAGCCACTTCGGGTTGAAATCCGCACTGGTCTGGAGCATCTTCCTCTTTGGGAGGAAGTCCAGATTATTGACAGAGAATGTTGCTGGAAGCAGAGAAAAATCAAAGAGGCAGCTCACATCAAAATGTCGACTAAATGCATTAGCCAGACAAGTGCGGATTTCAACTCAATGTGGCTTCCACTTCTCAACAAATCTAAACCAGACAAGACAAAGATACAGAAACACCCGGGCCATGTGCTATCAGGACTACCCCCCCTCTAAACATAATTTCTGTTTACCCCATCACACTTGGATTTTACCCCTGAAGAAGGCCGAAGAATGGATTGGCCGAAACGTTGTGTTTACAACACAAATAACAAGAAGGAGTTCAATCGTCTGAAGAACCATTTGAATATTAATGACCCTTCTCAAAACTATAGCAAATACTACTAATGTATTGTGTATAGGAATGATTATTAGAGTAATATTAGGCTGTATGGCACCACTCAGAGAGTGATCAATAACTTTTAGGGTATAAAAGATATTTGCCTGAAATGTTTTGTGTATGTTCATTGCATGATAAGCTTTGCTTTGTTTATAGAATGTTTGTAAAAAAACATATAACAAAATATTTTACTGTTGTGTCCATATTTGGTAGTATTGTGCAATATGCATAAATGGAACCATTGTTTATTTATTAAGCTTGAAAATTATATATAATATGATGGGTATATTTGAATCAACCCCAAGTTACATTTGTTTGAATAGGCAATGGTGAAAATAGGCAATTTTTGGGCAGTCACCAAAGGGTTAAACCTAAAACTTAGGGGTGGGTATTATACGCAAGAACTAAATGTTACCCCTTTTTTTCCTGGCCAAGTGCATGGCCATATACAAGACGGCATGACCGAAAGTAAATTATATCTATTGTCCAAACTAACTAATGTATGACAAAGAGTTTAAATCACTAACCAAACACTGGATTTATTTAAAATGTTTTATTCACATCGCTATTAAGCACATTTTAGTCTAATTCACTGCAGTTCATATCAAAGATAGACGTCATGACAGCTTCATCTATGTTGTCAGTGTAGTAAATGTCTTGGTTATTTTCGATTTTGTTGTCATCCACAAAGTCATTTTACCTGAAGATTCACTAATAAGTGTGAAACAAATTTGTCGCGGGGACCCCATAATATTATATTATATTATATGTAATATATATATATATATACATACATACGAGCCGTGCTCGTATGTGTTTCTTTCTTTCATAAGATATATATACATATATAGATCAATAAATCTGCAGCCTAATGATGAAAAAAGCATTTATTTTACACAACAAATATTTATTATCTCCTTCCTTGTCAATGCACTCAATTCAGTGGTGAATATTAATCATATAGATCAAACTTTATACAGTGAAATTTTCAGATCTAAATTAAGCTAATAACTATGTGTCAGGCTATGGACTTATTAACCCACCCTCATATATAAAAGATTTACTATTTGAATTGTAAATTCATAATGACATTTGGTTTACTACAGTGGTTCTCAGTGTCCCAGGTCACATTCCTCCCCTTGTGATCCATGGTTTCTTCAATTCCTCCCCCCATTTTGAATTGTCACCTAGTAATTTCTTCACCATTATACTTTCAATTATATTCTCCTCTCCTCACTTAAATTCCTCCCCAATTCATCCCCTGACTAAAATTCTTCACCCATTTGAGAATCACTTGTTTAGTAGTTATGTTAGTAGAATTGATGGTATGTTTATCATAATAATTTTTCCAAATAACTATTTTATTTTATTTTATTTTATTTGTAGGCAAAATCAGTGATTTTACACATTCATATGATATCTCATTCTATTCGGCTGGAATTACCGAAAGTGCTGTTACTCTGATTTTATTTGCTGTTCATTTGTGGCTTGAGAGAAATCAGAAAAAGCAAGAAATAAAAGCAAAGATCCTCACATCTTATAAGGAACCAATCAATAGATAAACAATTGTATGCTCGGATATCAATGTTGTCAAGAAAGTAATACAAGTACACAATCTCTTATCCAAAACCCTTGGGACCAGACAGTTTTTGGAATTCGGAATGGTAGTACAGGTACCATATTAATAATAACAGATGCTTCTTTTTCTGCTTCTCGCTATTGCCCATTGGGAAATCTGAAGCTCTTTTTAAAACTTTCAGTCTTCAAAGTAAAAAAAAAATCATTAAACAATAAACAAAATATGTGAGCTCCAAAGGCACATCTGACTAGTAGGAGCATTGAGACACATCTGACTAGTAGGAGCATTGAGACACATCTGACTAGTAGGAGC
The DNA here is from genome assembly GCA_006491835.1 of Architeuthis dux. Classification (NCBI taxonomy): domain Eukaryota; kingdom Metazoa; phylum Mollusca; class Cephalopoda; order Oegopsida; family Architeuthidae; genus Architeuthis; species Architeuthis dux. Next base: position 2,026,222 of record VCCN01000782.1, on the reverse strand, counting down.
ATTGAGACATAACTGTGTAGCGTGAGATGAGTCTCAAAATAACTTCTGCCCTGCAAGCTTTGATGTGCAGACGACACCGGTGGAAAAAAATGTTCGGTTTTCAGGGCTTTTGCGGTTTTCAGAATTTTGGATGAGATTGTATACTTTTTTGATTAATCTTGGCTCCTTTTCTGTCAGATTTTGTTGGACCAATTAAAAAAAAATGTTTTTTTTCTTTTTCTGATTGGCAACATTTTTAGCAATTATTTTCATTACTGCATTCAATTAAAACATTCAGAGCAGGCAGATATGTGTAGATATTTGCTAAGCTTGGATTCATCTGGATCAAGACCACTTGAAGATTATATTGCACCAATATTCCAAGGTAGAGTGGGGGAAGCCAACCTGTTTTGGAAATAGATATTAAAAACTGTGGTTTTTACCTCTGATCAAATAATGATCACTCTCACCATTGGGAA
>VCCN01000782.1:1993566-2009408 GCA_006491835.1 Architeuthis dux | reverse complement strand
AATCAAGTGGAGATAAAGGTTTTTAGGCACTAAGCATAAAAGAATAATAGCAACAAAAATATGACCAAATCCTTCCAGTTATTAAAATTCCTTCAAAAAATATTATGAGGAAGAGTAAATACAGAGGCAACTGCTCATTGTGATCACTTTGGGACAGAGTCTTTTAGATAACAATAACCGGCTGATAAAATTAAGCACAGGATATAAAAATGTTATTACATTCATTATCATTGTTTTAAACAACTTAACATTATAAAAAATTAACATGAGTTTTTAATTCATTTTAAATAAAGTGCTTGGGACCAACTGATTTTTATAGCAATAACCGTTTGATTACATTATCTGTAATTATAATAAATGGCTTCCTCTGTACAAATGTTCATTGTTCTTAAATACTTTTATTGTGTTTTTTTTTAAAAGTAAAACTGAGCAGTGTTTCTAACAACAGGCAAGAAAAATCAACATGTACTGCTAAATACTTTCATACACTGCCTGTAAACTGAAAAGAATGCATTGTCAGTCGGGGAACAGATAGTGAATTCAATATAAAGGACATCAATAGAAATAAATGGAACAGATAGGAATTAGATTGCAGTTTAGTAAGATTGATGTACTAGTGCATATGTGTTCTTTTCCCTTTGTACATAAGAATGAAACAAAAACCAGTAGATAAGTGGAATCATCCTATTTGCTACTGGAACTGCAGTAAAGTGATTGCAGCCCTACTGGAATAAGTAAAACCACATAGTCTGGCAAAGGGTCAAAATAAAGGAGCACAGGGTATAGAAAAACACACACAAATGTTCTCACTTTCACAGGACTGCAAGACAAGCTTTATAATCACAGCTCTGTAACAGGCACCCTTGAAACAAAAACCTGTCTTTGAAAATTTATTTAGTGAAATGTTCATTGATAAACTTTAAACAACAAATCGAAACATGTAGCCTTCATTCTCCCTGAACACCCGATTTGTTGCCATCTTCAATGTTAATATACACTTGTAGTATCCGCAGTAATATCATCTTGAATTTATTATTAGCTGAAGCATTATCAATCATTATTATTTTTTTGACTACTATTTCTTTCTTCTTAACTTCAGTTGCTTTTTATTGCAACTTCTCAGACAGTCATTCTATGTCTGTTGGCAAGCAGCGCAGATTGCCTCTGGCAAGACTCAAACACATTCCTTTATTCTAGCGAAGCCTGTTTTAGTTTGACAGTTGCCTTAACGATTAGTCCATGAAGGCAACCAGCTGTAGAAGCTCAAATCCAACAATATAGCCTTCATTCTCCATTTTCCCTGAACGTCCAATTCGCTGCCATCTTTAAAGTTTACATGCACAAGTAGTATTTTCTTGAATTTATTATTAGTTGAAGAATTTTCAGTCATTAATATTTTTCGACAAGTTAGAAACCATCAACGAAATCTGTCACCAAAAATGTCAACATAGGTTTCTTCAGTTTTTAAGTTGGTCTGGCTGGCTATATATGTATCACGTGTACAGGCCGCACATATGGAGCTAGAGGACTGAAAATTTAAACTCCTTAATATGTCTAGAAAAAATGTTTTGTTTGTTTTTTGGAAATTCATCTCCAAAATAGGTTTTATGGGGGTTCAATTTGCAATGTAAGTTTATGCTAAATTGGTCCCTTAGTTTGTGCCCAGCAGCATTCACACTTGTTTCTTTTACAAATTCAGACTTTTTTTAGTGATCACTGCCCAACAAAAGGTGAGAGAAGTAACTTATTCCTTGATTATCCATTTTTATCAATTTTCTAATTGATCACCCCCAACATGGTATGCTGCCAAAAGACATTGGTCGCATGATGGTTTCTATTGCGTGACTAACCAGACCTGTATTTCTTTCAAATTAACTTTAGTTGCTTTTTATTGCAACTTTGAAGACTGTCATTTTATGGCCACCATCAAGCCCCACAAACTGGGAAAATAAAATGAACTGTTTGGAAGATGATGAGAATAAACATTCAGATAAGACAATCAGCTTCAATTTCTTGCCTCTTGATCAAATATTGATTGACTACAAGTATAGAGGTGCAAGTGCCAGTGTCCTAATGGTTAGCAGCACTGAAAATAGAATCGGCAAACTCTGGCTGAGACAGTTTGCATTCACTTCACACTAATGCCCTTGGGAAAAGCATGAATTCACCTCTTTTCCCCCCAGCTATGAAATAACAGGGCAGACCGGGCTCTCTAGCCATGGATGGCAACCAGCATAGGATACAGACATGTATGAATTCAAACCGGGAAAGTTCAAGCTCTCCAGTGTTCTGAGAGTCTGGCAACAGGCAGATTGGTGATATCATCTCGAAATGTATGGTTAAGGGGCTCTGGTGAAGCTTCAAATGGCCTAGTAAGCTGGAAGTGGATTATAATAATTACTCAAATAAAATAAAAGAGAATAAAAACAGACAGACAAAAAAAAACCTCTCCATGGCACCTTGAGTACAAAGAAGATTTTTTTTAACAAAGCAAGTATACTTTTGGGAGTCACTTTTGTTGTTTATGTTTTAAAATAGTCTATTGACTAAGTTTATTGGAACTAGTAACAGAGATTAACCATCCTACAGTTCTTCCAGCCTGTATTGTTTTAATTCTGGTGAGTAGAAATGCTTGCACACAAATAAAAGTGGGATCTGTTGGCAGCCAGCTGCAAGAAAGACATTCATCTCTACTTGTCTGAATCATATCACAGGCAAGTTGTGTAGCTAAGCATTCTCCATAGGGAAGTGCTGGAATTGATTTCCAATGTTAACAATTAAAATGTGATGAGCACAAAGATCTGTCTCACAGTTAGGTAACCAATGGAATAAGAGCATTGAAATTTGGATTCAGATACAAGAACTTACTGCTAAATGATGTTGGAACCCCAGTTCTTTCTTGATCATTCAAGTTAAGCAATATTCTATCTAGCCAATAACAAATGAGTGACTGTTTATAAAATCTTCCTCATATTTTCATAATTAATGAAATTAAGAAATTGAAATTTGGTATCTGAACTTACAGGTGAATTTTCAAAGGAATCAAGAATATTGGCATAACACAATCTTTCTACCCTCATTTCCTATTATTTGGCCTTGTGCCATACTAAGCTAAGCTTAGTAAATATCGAGAACCTTTAGTTTAACTAGAAGGAACTGCAAGTGTGATTGCGCCACAGCATAGTCTCCCCAAAAAATTACTAGCGATATAAATGTTACAACCTTCACCAAGGGAGTAACCAAATACTTCAGAATTGTACAAATGGCAGAAAATAAGGATTTGGTTTAGCTTTATAGTTATATTGTAAATAGAACCACACCCTCTAAAACCTTAAAAAATTAACTTAGCATTGGAATGGTGTTGATATCTCAAAAACTGTAGGAAAACAACTGGCGCCAAAAATAATGTGTGGAGAATAAATAAAAAATACGTAGAAGACCAATAGTGTGGTTGTGCATATAAGCAGATAACAGGGTCCGGACAAACCTCCCTGGGGCAAAACCCCTAGGACAAACCCCACTCATGTAGAGTGCAAAGTAGGACAAAACCCCATTGGTTAAATTAAAACATGACAAAAATCTAAGTAATTGGTGTCAGTATTGAATTTTAAAAAATTTCTTTATTATTCTTACTTAAGGAAAAGTGTTTACCTGGCCACATATTCTGATCACACATTTTTCAAGCACAACATTTTTTTTTGAGGCATCCAAAACAATGCATTGTAGCCAGAAATGAGTTAACTTGAAAAATGCAAAAACAAAATCTGGGTGATTTGCAATTTGATATTAATAATATGGGGTCTGTGTTCAAGCTCACCTCTCTCTATATTGTAATGAAGGATTTGTCGACGGAGATAGCTATTAAATGTTAATCATAGAGTAGTCTTCCTATTTATTTATTTATTTATTCATATGCAGATGCGTAAAACATCTGGGATGATTCTAGTCACATCAGATTATACTAATTCTTTCTCAAAGGTTGATCTAATGGGTCACACAGGGTTGTCTAGTCTCAAATAAAAATGTTGAAAAATTCCTTATTTTGAGACTTAGTTTGAGAAAAGCATTTGTTTTTTCTTTTTCTGCTGTTTCGTATATATGTTTTTGATGGTTTGTCACAACAACTAAAGAGAAGTGACTTCACTCCGGTTGGTGTCACCCCCATGGACCTCCACCCATACTAGACCATACAGAATCCTTAGTTACTAATGTTACTCGTAAATCCCAATTCTTGTATATTAATGAATATAATGGCAATAGTAGTGACATAAACAACTACCAAAATGAAAATGACACTTTTTTATTACAATATCATACATACAGCCTAAATGTATTTGCATTTATATAGTTTCCTGTGGTTTATGTAAAAATTCTATTAGAAAAGAGTAGAATTCAATAGTGTGAACCACACCCTCTATTTATATACTGTTCATGCCGGTCAGACTATATAAATTTCTTAGATTGAATACTAACTTTTTAAGAACTATATCAAAGTTATGTTCATCTTTGGGTTAAACTTTAATATTATATTTTAATGTTAAAATAATTGTTGTACATGTAAGTTATTTATCAATTTTATCATAGAATAATATGTGATGAATATAGTTTTGAATTTCTTAAGTGTAATGTTTCTTAGATTGAATACTAACTACAAAATTGTTTTGCAAAATCTTTCTGTATTGAATTACAACATTGATAGTTATAATATTATTAGAAACTGAGCAGAAGCCTTTTTTAATTTTCCTCCTTATTTTCCTTTAATTATTACTTCATTCACAAAAAGGTTGTTGATATAGGCTTACAGTTACATATACTAATTACCTAAATATTGTAGCAAAAAACACTGGAAAATTTGACAAAATCAACAACTATAAAAACATGAGCAGCAATGAAAATAACAGCCCGTGCAGCTGAAACACTACACCAAAAAAGAAATAATATACAGTAATTTTGGTGCCCAGATGTGTGGGATGGTGTAACAGCTACCGCTGCAAAAGATGGAATCAGTAAGACGAGTTCGAGTTTCGGTCGAGGCTGCTTGCATTCACTTTACATTAATGCCCTTGGCATAGGTGTACAAAAAATATAAGACACACAAAAATATGCTATTACCTTTTTATTTCATTTTATTTGAATTTAGCTATTTTACTAACCTACTTAGTAGTTGATATTTAATCTTGTGTGTAAGATGTAGAATGCGGCAAGAAAATATACTCTGATTACAAAGAAAAACGTGTTCGGACTGTTCATGCCGGACAGACTGTAAATTTTATACAAGTGCCCGAAAAATCAAAACTGACACTGAGTAACTTTTTAAAAAAAAACATTCAATGCCAAATATTTCATATAAAGAAGAAGCGAGTGATAATAATAAAGTCGATATATCTATAACCCACACAACTTACAAAACTATCACCAAGAATAGCTTTGTTGACAGTGACGATCAGGATATCACAAAAAACTCAAGTCTCTACTGAGCCTGGTTCCTCTGAATCTGAAAATATTTCAAGTGATGAAAATGATGATGAAGTGAATATGGCCCATGAATTTCCATTGGGTCCACAGATCAATATCACTGAAACTAAACCAAAGAAATTTGGTGAGGTGTCTACTTTGAGAGATTTCAAAGAGTGAATGGTTTAATCTTTATCCTTGGTTTAACTATGACATTGACAAATGTCAAGCTTTGTGTTACCCTTGTAATTTTACTTTCAAAAACTGGAAAAAGACACATCGGCTCACAATGCATGCAAAAAGTGCTTGTTATCAGCTGGCCATGATGAAGTGGATAGACTATCGAGTGAAGGCAAAGCTCAAATAATCGATGTTAGGTCATCTAAATACTGTACACAAGCAGCAAGTAATGCGGAACCGAGAGTACTTGAAAATTATCAAAACTCTGTTGTTCACTGCCAAATAAAACATAGCTCGACAAGGCTATGAAGAGGACCGCAGTAACTTTTTGCGTCTTCTACATCTTCAGTCCAAAGATATTCCTTGGCTAGGAGAAAAACTGAAAAGTCAGCTGGATGCACACATGCAGAGGCCCTCACCTATTGTCCAAAATTAAATTCTTGATATCATGGCTGAGGTTGTTTTAGGCAGCAGAGCAAATGACCTGAAAAAGTGTTCCGTATATTTCATTATCGTTGATGAAACTTCAGACATTAGCAGGGTTGAGCAAGTGGCAATATGAAGGAGAAACCAGGGAGTCTTTCATTGGATGTTATACAACGCCTTCTACTGAAGGAAGTGTTCTCTGTTGTGAGTTAGTCAAAAATGTACTCAGGAAGCTGGAGCTGAAACTTGACAGAATTATTAGAGAATGTTTTGATGTTGGAGCAAATATGAGAAGTGTTCATAAAGGTTTAGCAACAAGAATGAAGGAGTGTTCTCCGCTTGCCATCTATGCCCATTGCTATCCAAGATACAATAACAGATACTGAACCACTCTGCAATGTTTTAGGAACTATTCAGAGCCTCTACAATTTTCTAGAGACCAGTCCCAAATGGCTCGCACTCTATGAAAGAACAAAGAACTTTCATAGGCACTTAAATCTCAAAGTGTAACAAGGTGGTCTTGTAGATATGAAGCATTAAAAGCTGTGATAGAGCAATATATATATAATACATGTATAGTTATTTATGTGTTTATTTATGCATACTTACATCCATACAGGCTATTGTGTATGTGTGTGTTGTATTTGCAATTTTGCCGAGAATGAGCAAGAAAACTAAATATGGCAGTGATGCAATAAAGTTCACACAAACACACGGACACATACACATCCAATCACATGCACGCACACATTGCTTGGTTTGGCAAATGATCAAGACCCCAAAACATATAAGGATAACAGTGAATTATTGAATGTCATATCCGATTTCGAATTCCTAATTTGATTGGTTGTGCTGAAAATAATACTCTCAAAAACAAACAGCCTCAGCAAATACCTCCATGGAAAGACTGTAGATGTTATAACAGCAAGAACAGCAGCTACAGCAATCATGGAAACTCTTGCTAACTGCAGAAATGAAAAAAACATTTGGAAATACACTGAAAAGTTAGGCCAAACTATCAAAGAAATCATCCAAGGCAGATGATTCTTATTCAAGGAAGCAAGATTTCCATGCGGAAAAAGGTGTCTCATCGATTGCAAGCCCTGGTTGGTGAATATGCAACAGAAGTGCCATTTAATCAAACTGCCAAAGACTGCCACCGGTAATGATCAAGACATACTTTGCGCACTTGGCTATGTTATCTTCAATTGTGATTTGTCAAATGAGCACTATCAACTTGTTACATTACATTATGGTGTTGATCTGGATCTTCTAAAGGCGGAAAAGGCAATCTACGCAAAGTTTGTAACAGACCATACACATCCATCAGGTTCACAGGAAATTGCAACTGGTGTTGTTGAAACTCTTTACAAGAACGATCTTCATGACGTACTGCCAGTCTTCGACAAAATCTCTGGTATTCTGGAAACTATTCATGCTACATCATTGTAATGTTTATATATGTATGTATTAATGTTTATGTTTAACATAAATAAACACACCGAAGCAAGCTCCCAACAGCCCTCATTCCGTTTCCGGTCCCAAAAACGGGGGCCCGGAAGTGAGAACAGGTAAGACTCTCTCTTGACCAGGCAATCGCCCTGTAAACATGTGTCTTTGTTCTCTCTCTGTTCTTTTCTAAACACAGCTAAAATACAGGTCTAACCAAACACATTAGCCAACACAGCCAAAACAGAAAAGAAAAACGAACAACAAAGACATAATAAAATAAACAGCATAATAATTATGTTCTGCAGAGTGCTCCTTCAGCAGCTTCAGACGAATGAAGACATATCTGTGGGGTACAATGGGTCCAATGCAACTAAACAGTGTGCCATTACTAAATATTGAACGAAAGTATACCAACATGTCTGTTGGCGAAAATGCTGACCGAGTAATAAATATTTTTGCTGCGAAGAAAGGTGATTTATACTAGATGTGTATTATTGATTCATAAAAATATATTTTACTGGAAATTAGTACTTGTGTTTTTATCTGTGTAAAATTTTGGGCAAATCAAGCCCGCTGCCCCCCCCCCAAACTAAACAGTTCCCATACGCCTATGGCCCTTGGGAAAAGCCTGGATCCTCTTCTTCCCCCAACTATGGGTAAAATAGCAGGGATGTTGGAGTCTTTTAGCCCTGTAAGGTGCCACCACTCTTATGGTGTTACCCAGTGCTATCCAAACACCCGACATTCCCCTAGTGATGCCACGAGTGTACACGTGATGTTTACTATTAGGGAAATAAAAAGATGTTTTCATCTTTCCCTCTTGCTATGAAGTTTTGAAAGCTGCTAACTTGAAAGGGTGTTATGCTCAAATGAATGGAAGATTTCTTTTCTTTGCCAAAAGAAAGCTAAAGTGACTGTTTTTGCCAAGATTAAAAGAAAATAATAAAAACTATGAACTGGAATAATAAGTTTACTATTTAAAAAAACAAAAGATTCACTTTCGCTCTTCATACATCTTTTCTTGTAAAAAAATATTCAGACCATTTATCATTCTTGTTACCAAAGAAAGATAAACATAGCTCAATTTTAACATGTTTCTTTTGTTTGTGTTAAAAAATATGTTAGTCATAAAATAATCATTAAAATCTACATATTTTCCATTTTTTTCTCTACTTTTTTAACCAGGCTCAGACTCAGACTCAGTCGCTCCTGTGTCGTGCGATACGTGAGGCAATATGCGATACATAAGGCAATGAATTTGTCTCCAATTCTTGAACGATCCATGCAAACCCATCCATAGCAGTTATGGGGCCGGGTTGCTAGACTAACAGCCAAGATGGACTGCCTTACAGGGCCAAAGGGCTCCAACTGCTCTTCTATTTACACATAGCTGGGTGATAAGTGGATTCATAGTTTTCCCAAGGGTATTAGTTCAAAGTGAACACAAACATTAGCCCACCCGCACCACTTTGTTAACCGACTTTCTCAAATTATATACAATTTGCCCAGTTTTAATTTTCCTACATGCATCCGTGACTCTACTGGTTAGAAATTGTCAACTAATCATCTGAGGCATCTGATATGATGGCAGATTTTCTGATTGATATAAAAAGTTTTGAAAGGAAACCTTTTTTTAGAGTAAATAAACCTTGGTCATGTAGTTTTATGCAGCATTTTGCTATTAAGCAATAACAATATTGCTATTCTTCATGTTCAAAATGTCATCAGCTTTTAACATAATATAATTTTCTATCAAATATGAATGAATGAATGGCTTGGCTTCGTGAACAAAGATTTTGGGGATGGTTTTCCACAGCATTTGGACCAAAGACGGTGGGGCCAAATGTGGAGTAAACCTCCAGCCTGAGCAGTGTAGTTTTAAGTGCGACTTTCCCAGGGTCGACCCCACCCTTTAAATCGAGGGTTTGCATCCTATGGGCCACCGGAGTGGCGTGGATAGGAGCAGTGCCCATAGGTCGTAGGTTTGACAGGAGTGTCCTTCTCCTGACAGATGCCCGAGCTAGCTGAGAGGGTCTGTCGCCCCCTTTGCGGAAATGTTCTGACAGTAAGGCTGAACTGGTTAGACAGAACGTGAACAACCCGTAGTTGGTAGAAGCCTGAGCTGGCTATGGAGTTCTACCAACCCTTTGAAGGAGAATCAGGAGAGAACAGCTGACAGTGCACTGCAATTTTCTAAGAGAGATATACATCTTTGCATACACAATGTTTGGACAGGCAAAATAAATTCTTAGATAAACTAGAAAGCACTCTGCCAATGCCATTGTCACTACAAAACATTTTAAAATCCCTGGATCCACTCCAAAATTTAATCAATTGTTCTTTTCACCCTTCCACAAAATGTCATTGAAATTCATTGAGAACTTTTGGAGATATTGTGTAAACATGGGTGAATACATAACCTCTGTCCAACTTTGTTCGCAGAGATAAAAACTAATCAGAAATTAATAATGAAAATAACTTCATTCTAATAAATTCTTGCAACTTGAATGTATTCCCTCCCTTAAAATCTAAAGCCAGCCTTTTTAACTGACCTCTTTTCATGACTAACTTCTGCTGCAGACTAATACAAATATCTCTCAACCAGAAAAAATGTCCTGGATCCGTTCTAAAATTTAACCAATTCTTCCTTAGCCAATGGTCCACACTCCCACAAAATCTCATTGAAATTCAGTGAAAACCTTTGGAAATATTGTGTTAACAAACAGACAGATAGATATGAGTAAATACATATACTCTTCCAATGTGCTTAAAGCATAAAGTATACAGCAGTTGCATAATACCAGCCATGTCTTACCGATGCAAAACATGGAAATTAACAAAACGAGCTGAAAACCAACTTAGAATAGCACAGAGAGCCATGGAAAGAGCAATGCTAGGGATAACTCTAAGAGATAGAAAAAGATCAACATGGATCAGAGGGAGGACTAGAGGGAAGGATATTATACAAATAATTAAGCAGCAAAAATGGAGATGGGCTGGACACCTAGCAAGAAGAGATGATAATAGATAGGGGGGAAATACTAACAGATTGGTGTCCATGGGACAGTAAGTGCAGTAGGAAAAGACCAGACACAAGATGGAGGGACGAGATAGAAAAGTTTGCTGGTAAGACGTGGCAGAGGTTAGCGCAATGGTCGTCATGGAAGGAGATGGGAAAGGCCTTTGTCCAGAAGTGGACTTATAATGGCTGATGATGATGATATAATACTCTTCCAAATTCTTTGGTAGACGTAAAAGAGGTAAGCAATTAGTAGTTGTGTTTTAGCTGTATATGTCTCTAATTCTTTATACAAAAAGTGATTAAACTTGGAATATTATAAATTCTGTGGATTGTCTATAAATGTACAAATGATCAAATACAGCATTATGTTGGGCTGACTAAAAGTTGAACTTGATTGTTACATTGATTATTACTATTTCAGAAGAGTCATTAACATTCCAAATTTTGTTTGGACAATTTGATTGATTACTACAGTCCATGAAAAGTTTTCACTTTAATGATTAAGCTCTCTTATTATCATATAACAATGGTGCTCAATGCCAATAAAATCATATCTCTGACCATCTGGATGTTCTCAATGGCAAGTCAGTCAGCTATAGATATAACATATTTGGTCATCCCATAAGTAGTGTCTGATGAGAATGGTGCAGAGACAGCACTGATGCCAGATAACGATAATGCTAAGAGAAGGGATGACCCAAATCATTGTGTGTACGTGAGGGAGAGTACTCGGATAAATGGGGACTTATTTAATCAGAGTTAATTGAATAATTTTTGCAGTTTGTGCTTGTTATCATATTAGACTACTTGCCATAAGTTGTTCTTAGAAACAATCTAAAAAATAAAGTTTCTCTGAAGGATTCTAAATAGTTATACACTTTTTATCAAGATTCATATCTGTGATTTTAACAAGATTATTAAGTTCTGAAAAGTTTTAAAAGAAAAGATACATTTGTAATATGGTACACAGTAAAGAAATGTCAGCTTTTTTAAAACTTTAATTCCCAAACCAGTTCATGACTCTCAAGAATTACTTGGCTACAGCATCCATCTAACAATAACCAAAGAATATATCAGTCAACAATGATGAGGATATTAGTCCAAATAATTTGTGGAATAGTTATTTTAATGTAAATTTAGTTGAAACTTATCTTTCTAGCAGATTTATTTTATCTGTCAATGATAGATTACATGTACCAATATCATATGGTAGCCACTAATAAAAAAAGAACAAATGAAGAATTTAAGGTTTCAGAAACATGATCTAAAAATGGGAGAGCTGGTGAAATTCACCTAATTCAATGAAGAGGACAGATACAAGAAGGCAGAGACCTCTGATGTGATATATGCGAGGGGAAGAGCATGTCTCCTCAAAACAAGGTTTGACATTCAAAAATACAGGTACCGATTTTCTAGCAACTGATGGTCCAGTACCTCCTTTAATCTAGACAAAATTAGGTGCAGACACTTGAATTTATTGCAGCTCTCACACTAGTATACTAAGTGGCCACAAGTTGTTCATTTTTATACTGAATAGGTTGTTACTGTTGTATCATTTTTGTAAAATTCCTAGCCTAATTTGCTTACATTTACTTCAAGTAATGGTTTCCAAGCAAAGTGCAGGTGTCAATGGTGATGTAAAGCGCAAAGTCCATATCGATGCAAGAAAATGTAGAACTGTTGAGGAAACTTGACCACAGTATTTCGATTGGCTCGCAAACTGTATATGATATTTGTATTTGTTTAATTAATGTACTTGTATCTGTTTCATTTAAATTAATAAACTGTATCATTTATATTAACGATATTACAGTTAACCATTTAATTCATATTTAATATTTGTTTAATTTAAGTTTTTAAAGATATCAGATGTGCATAATTGGTGGGTCAGAGGTGTATTATTGAATTATATTATCTGACCTCTGTTGATCTGGTAAAATGGATAATCCAGCATGGTTCTGGAACCGAGGATGCCGTTAAATTGGTGATATACCTGTGCTACAGACATCTGTAGGAAGACCTGGGGTCATAGCAGCAGAAATGTTGTAATACAAACAACAAAGATGTAGATTAGTCCTAAGGAACAATAATACAAGGATTATATATATATATATATATATGATAATTATAATGACACTTATTAGTGAGAGCCTATATTTGCCCGGAGTCGGTGTGAGCGACTACTAAATCTAAATCGGAAAAGTTTGTCTGAGATTATCAGAGACTAGCATTCCAAGGGAAATTATGAATCACTGCCACCCATATATGCTGTGTTGGGGGTGATCAATTAAAAAGTTGGAAAAAGGGGTGATCAATGAATAAGTTACTTCTCTCGCTTTTGTTGGGAACTAAAAAGTTCAAATTTTAAAAAAACAAGCATGAACACTCCTGGACACAAACTAAGAGACCAATTTAACATAAACTTACATTGAAAATTGAACACCCCTCTAAAAACCTATTTAGGGGGGGAATTTTCAAAAAACAAAAAAGCTTTTTCCCATCTCATTGAGTGGAGTGTGTGTGTGTGTGCGTGCAAAATTTCAAGTTTCTACTATGAACGGTTAGGGCTGGGCAAAGTTCAGATACATGGATACATATAAATGTCAGAACACTTGAATAACCTAAACCCAGCAATAAACCAATGCTGTGGGTAACAGTGATTAACATTTCAGAAAAGAAATATGGACACAAAAAAACCACACATCATTACTGTGTAACATGATAACATTGGTACATTTCAAGAAGTATATAAAAAACATCCTACCAACAGTCATTTCGTCATTAAAAATATCATCCAAAACATTTTTAATCATCTCTACTTAACCCTTTCCTCCCTAACAGCCATGTTTGATTACTTCCCTGATGTGCCTTGTGCCATGAAACTAATTTAACGGCCTGTTATTGAACACAAAAATACAATGGGCAGTAAATAAATTGCTATATCTCTTAATATTAAATGTACACTGACTAAATTTTCAGTGATTATTCCCAATGTATTACTTCTAAGTTCAGTGAAATAAAACCTTGAAAAGGTATTATTATCGATTGATTGGAATTGTTATGATTTAAATTTTGTGTATGATTTAAATTTAAAAGTGTTTGTTTTTTTAGCAAATTTTTTTTATCATTTCAAAAAGTTTTCATTGTTTATTTTCAATAATAATAAATTATTATCTATAAACTGCTTAGTGGTATCAGGCAAGCAATCTGTCCATGGTACATTTAGTTATTTTTTATCATTTTTTTTATCATGCCTAGAGGTGTTATCAGGGAAGAAAGAGTTAAGAGCAAATTAACCTCTTTGATCAATTTAACAAAACATATTTGATTAGAAGGACAATTAAACATACAAAGGAAGGTGTTCACCTTGAAATAGTAAACTTCTGAAAGCTGAGAAAAACAAAGTTCAAGTGGTTGGTTTTATTAGTGACAAAATTCAGCCTTGAGGGATTGAATAACTTTTTTTTCTCTCATTATCTGAAGCTTATTTTTTGAATTCAGTGCTTTCTTTTTTAAACAGTAACATTAGTCAGGCTTGTCAGGTGAGGAACTGGTTTAGGAAATAACAAAGACATAAGTAACACAGATTTGAGTTTGGGCATGTGTGTGTGAGTGTGAGTGGGGAGGGGGCACATGTGTGGGGGTGTGAGAGAGAGTCAACCACTTGCTAATGTGTGTGTCATGTAAACCGTTAGCTTAAAGGGTGGGGTCGTTCACCTGCACTCTGCACTTCACCTCAAAACTTAATTGCATTTCACCTCAAAACTTAATTGCGCAGGCCTGAGGGCTACTTCGCACACCTTCATCTCCTGTAGAATCAACTACCATCAGTGGGCAATGAGGCTGACAGGGAAACATGGCAACACAGGGTCTACCAGGCAACATCCCTCGCCGAAGCAAACCACAGAGCAATAGCAGAAGAGAAGAGGCAGCAGTACTGACAATTGAAATCATGCTTTATGTTGCTTTTGTTGGTACAACATTTCAGCCAATCCATTCTACAGCCTTCTTTAGGTGTACAATCTGTGATGAGGTCTAAATAATAGATAGGAAACTGCTAGAGAGTGAAGAAATTGAAGGAAGTGTGTGACCCGCCTTGCTGGGAATGAGTCGATTCAGTCAGTATATTTGCAACCATTTCTTTTCTGTTCATCATCCTTTTTGAAAAATGAAATCCCTCTCTTTCCTTATGGATTGTGTACCTGAAAAAGGCTGTAGAATGAATAACAATAAAAACAACATAAATAATGAAATCAGTAGTCTGTACAACTCTTGGAATTAAAGACATCCTTGTTGCAAGGTGGTAAGGTGGTCAAATCAACCCGAGAACAGCAGTATGATATCTTCATCACGTGTTATTATGGTAGAGCAGCAAGAAGAAAGTCACTTCTTAAAGCAGTCAGCATTCATCACAGAGAGCAATGAGCAATTGAAATGGTCAAATGACCCTTGGAGTTCTGGCACACCATCTTTTCAGATGCATCCACATTTGCTCAAATTTTCAATTGAAGTATAGATCTATAAATTGACTAGCCAAGAATTTTGTTTGAACTGCCAGATTATTGGTTATGATGCAGAAGCTATCTGGAGTACTGATCATTCAATGTTTCTGAAGTGCATGGGAAATATAATTTCAGAAAATTACATATCCATTCTGCAGGAATATTCACTGGTGGTTATTTGGACAAATCACCCATGTCATGGAAGATGGAGATCTGTGCCATACAGCCAGAAAGACTCAAGAGTGGCAAGTCCGAAATTCTATTAAAAGACTCTCATAGCCATGTCAGTCTTCTGACATGAATCCTACTGAACATGTCTGGGCCATTTGGGATCATGAAATAGAGAAAATGTCCAGAAAACCTTCTGTAAAAGGAGATTTGCTTTGTGTTTAAAAGCAGCCTAATTGGCAATCCCACAAGAGAAGATAGCAGATCTGGTAAATTTGATGTCTGAAAGAGGAAAAGATTTCCAATCTCTATTAGCAAGTCCACCAAATTTTAAATTGTATTATGAAATATTCTTAAATTGTTTAGTTTGAAAATAATGGTGACTGTTTACTTTTGTCATCTCTCTTACATACATACATATGTGGGTATGCATGTGCAGGTATTTATGCATTCCTATCTAATGTGTGTGTGTATATATATATATATATGTATATGTGCTCACACAGAATCACATCTGCACTCCCTTACATACATATGCATAATATAATTTGTCTGTTTGTGTGTGTGTGTGTGTACCACTCCTGGATACACTATCCTCTATAGATTAAAGTATCATACCATATGATGTGTGTATCATA
>VCCN01000782.1:1977488-1989899 GCA_006491835.1 Architeuthis dux | reverse complement strand
GGCCCCAGCCGACAGGGAAAAAGCAATTAAGAAGATAAATATGCACTTTCAGGCTTTACAAGGTATAATGGGCTGAAATTTAATTGGCAAAAACGTTTGGTTTGCCTATAGCAGTATATGAAATTCTAGAATTTTGTTTGCTAGGTGATGAACACTTTTAACCTTTTAATCTCAAAATTTAAAAAAAAGGATCATCAGTTCAGTAACATATCCATCTGACACCAATTAGTAACTAAACAGCTGTTAGTACTGCCAGGACTAATTGCATTTCTCAGGTTTAGAGATTAAGACTTACACGTTACTGATAGACAACGCTTGGTGTGGTCCCAAGATGTTCCTTAACTTCTGATAATTATTATCTCCAGGATTCCACAAATCACCAGATGTTTTAAATAACCAATTTATCTTTGCTGAAATGGATGCATTCCTTCACTTAAGACATCATGGACAGGTGTGGTTGGCTTTTTAAGCTTTAATATCTCACATGGTAGAGTTTCCAAGAAGGTAATAGAAAGTGAAAAGCTCTGTTGAAGATGTTTTAACCAAAGCCTCTTATAATAAGCTATATAACATGCACTAATTGTAATTGTAATCTACTGCTGTGAGAAAATATCAGAGAATAATGTCTGTTCCTTATCAATTAACTAGCTGGACACGTGGAAATTCCTCAGGTGTTCACAACTAAGATATCATCATTATTCTTGCATATATATTTCTGCAGTTAAGGTATATAATTTTGTTAAAGTAATTTATTTACCATGGGATGTATCATATTAACTATAATAACATGCAAGGGAAAATGAAACTAATATATCTGTTATTATTATAATTGATTATTTATTTTTATTATTAGATGAAGCATTGTAACTCAATATTTTATTAATTTTACCTTCATCATAATCTTTTAGTTGTTTTTATCACAACTCGACTCGAGCCATTACTCTATGATCTGCGCTGTGTGCTCGCTGTTGTAAATTGGCAGCCCAAGTTGAGTTGTGATAAAAACAACTAAAGAATTAAAATGAAGGTAAGATTAAGCTTCAAAAGGCCAACCATAAGGTGTCATCCAAGTTGAGCCATTAGCTATATCTTTTTACTTCATCGAATGACTTACACTGCCATCTTGTTTGTTTATATGTTACACTAATAGTATTAGATGTAATAGTATTCAAATTTCTTAGCTGAAGCATTATCAATTATTATTAATTTTTTACCAGTAATTCTTTCAACTTATCTCTGTTGCTTTTTACCACAACTCTCAGATCACCATTCTAGTATCTATAGTTATATCTTCTTTATCAGTTATGAATGTTCAGTGCTTCCCAAAAGTCTAAGTCCACCAATAAAAAAAAATAATGAATTTTTGCAATAAAATGCGTTAGATTGCATCAGTCACTTTAATTGTATGTAATTATTGCATCAGATTGCATCAGCCTTTTCTCTGGGCCAGCTGGGCATTATTCATCTACTTTTTGTCTTAATTCCACAATCGATTAGACATTGGACTGTGTACTTGAAGTTTTCTTGTAAAATGCTCAACACCTAGCTTTTTAAGCCCAACCTTTTTCTTGGGAACATCTTTTTTCTGAAAGAGGACATCCTAAGGAACATTTTGGTACCCTACTCATAGGATCATGGTGGGGTGGGGGGGTTGCATGGTAGGCTCTGTTGGCCCCCAGACTATATGCCACGCAGTGTACTGGCCGTTATAAAAAACAATGGAGACATACCAAATACTAAGAAATACAATTTATGGATTTATGTCAGTACGTATGTCTTATGTAATTTGTAAAATAAATATAATACTTAGTGGTTATATGATGTTTAAAAGCATTGATTTCAGGACTTTATTGAAAAAATGTGGGGTTGTATTAAACTTTTGGGACCCGCCGTATAATAGCATATTTTATTTATGATACTGAAGCATCATTATGCTATTGAGGTGTTCTTATGGTGCTGATTGTGAACACTCACCAAAGCCTGAGTTCAGATCAAACCTTGCAGATGAGAATGTGCAGCAAACAAGATGAGGATGAAAGACTTAAAGACTTCTTTATTTTCAAGAACAGAAAGAAAATGGAATATAAACAGGCTGGCTAATACAAGGTCTGTCTGGAAACCAACCATTTTGAATATCTTAAGAACTGGTTGCACAGCCTTGATGTAATTTGGCAATCAGAGAGACCTTACTGTGCATGCCTGAATGTGCAAGTATGAGATGCCATTGAAGGACTGTGTGACCGTCACATTCACAGTGACCAAGCAATTAATTTTTCATGCCTCGTGCAGGGTTTTTTTGCAAATCATTGGTCTGTCAGTCCCCCTACAGTCCAGATTTGGTTCCCTGTGACTTTGGCTTTTCTCAAAGAGATTTCAGACTGTGGACGAGATTAAGGAGAATATGAAGCAACCAATGGTGATCCCGAAAGAGTACTCTGCATACTGTTTTGAAAAGTGCAAAGGATGCTGGGATAACTGTGTGAGGTCCCAAGGGAAGTACTTTGAAGGGGACTAAGGTGCCATTGCCCTAGGTAAGTTATTTTTTCATTAATATTAAATGGCTGGATACTATCCGGACAGACCTTGTATATGCTTTATATATTTTTATTTAGTACAAAGAAAATTAAAAGATTATTATCTAACTTCAGGCACTGCAAGGTATAGTGGGTTAAAATGAATTATTAATAAGAGGTTGCAGAAATACCATAAATTCAACAGTACCAAACATGGTTCCTTTAACCTCATCAAATTGTCCAGAAATGGAGATTAGAATGAATCTAGAAAACTGTGTTTCCATTCATTACTGGTTGAAGTCTCAATTTAAATACCTTAAAAAAGGGTCTGCACTGGTGCATGTTAGAATTCTTTTTTACTGACATCATTCCACTAACTAGAAAGCACTCAAAGAGCGCATACCTCTGCCAATGCCATTGTTATTTAAACTGAATGAAAATCCGTTCATATAAAGCTACGATGAAGGGGAGATAAGTGTAAAAATATTCCTGGATCCGCCCCAAATTTTAATCAATTCTTCCTTAGCCCATGGCCCATCCTTCCACAAAACGTCATTGGAATTCATTGAAAACTTTTGGAGATATTGTGTGAACAGACCAGTAGACAGACACAAGTGAAAACATACCTCTCCAGCAGAAAGGGAATTAACTCAGTATCCATAGGCAGAGCAAACATCTGTCTTTAGTTTATCTATTATTTCTGCTTCTTGGTACAAAAGATTTACTATAATTTGGACCAGGAGAGAAGATAATTGCTACAAGACTGTAATCCTTAGCTGATAGAAATACTGCTAAATACACAGATAACTGAATGAAGGTTGAGAAAAATGGAAGAGAAAAACAAATATTTGAGAAACAGTAAATTAAAATTATTTCTTATCCTTTTGGTCATTTTAAGGCTTTTTGCCAATTTCTGTTTCTCTTTCTTCTTAATTCTTCCTGTAAATATTGGTAATGTATTCTTTTCTCTTCAATGTAAAGAAAAACTTTCTGATGAATCAACCCAGTGATTCATTCAGTAACAGACTGTGTTATTCAATAAATCTACAGCAGAAATCAAAAACCTTCTAACAACATAAAAATATTAGTCTGTCTACAGCAAAGAAAATATGAGTGAAAAATATATTGGGCAAGTATCCATGGTATTTTTTCACGTTAATTTTTACAGTTAAACCACAAACAGATAAAAATGTTGTAGTGAATCTTTACAGAAAAATGTTCTTAAATACCAATGAAGAATGTTCACATAATACGAGTATCCAGCCATTTGATATTAACAAAAAAAATAGCCTACCTAGGACAATGGTGCCTTAGTTCTTATCAAAGTACTCCCCTTAGAATCTCACATACTTATCTCAGCGTCCCTTCAACTTTTCAAAATAGTCTGCAAAAATCCTCTTTCAGGTTCACCATCAGCTTCCTTGTAGTATTCTCCTCAATCTTGTCTACAGTCTGAAATCTCTTTGGGAAAAGCCAGATGTTGCAGGGAGACAAATCTAGACTGTAAGGAGGCTGAAAGAGCTGGGTGTTTTACCAAAAAACCCTGCACTAGATGTGAAGAATGGGCAGGCTTGGTCATTGTGAATGCGACAGTCACATAGTACACAAGCTCACTCAATGGCATCTCTATACCGACTTAATAAGCCCACGGGAGAGTGTCTGTTTAGGTATGCGCAGTAAGGTCCACTCTGATTGGCTGCCATGTTACATTCAGGCCGTGCAAATGGTTCTTGGAATATTCAAAATGGCGGGATACTTTCCAGACAGACCTCATAAATGGCTTCTAATGGTTCTCATTCTTAATAACACCAATAGTTTGGATGCTCTCATTTTGCCCATGTTTAGAAATTTCCATACTTGGGTTTGTACTGCATGTATGGGTCCTGCCAGTGGTCATGTGTTCATTTAAAAATTTGATAGGAATTCAGATAGAGAAAAAACATCTGGTTGAAGGCAAATTAATTGTAGCTGTTTAGGTCACTGAACTGACCGGAAAAGGGCTAAATTAAGTTTTCCAATGGGGTGCATAGTATTGGGAGAAGGAGAGAGAGTGTGAATGTTATCATCATAGATTAGTAGTACAAACTGGCCACAGGAATGAATGCCTGTGAGCTCCACCCTGATTGGTCAATCCGGAACAAAGAACTGTTTGAATTTAAGCAGGAAAAATTTGAAACTAAGGATTTTACTTTTCATTCAAAGTTGAGGATTCAATACTTGAGGTAGTCGGATCTACCATGGGAGACAAGGCAGAGATTAGGGAAGGCCGACTCAAGGCCCAAAAGAAAGAAAGGCTATACATAAAATAAGAATTTCAGCATTAGAATAATGGCCGTTTTCGTGTTTTGAAATCTAATTTGGGCATGTGGAAGAAAACCCAATCTAGAATACGTTTTTATCCCCTACTTTTGTTGCCTTGCATATTTTTACGGAAAGATGGAATCTTTAAATTTTCAGCTGTCAATTGTGCAACTCTCTCGACTACCTGGAAGGACAATGACGCAGACACCATGATATGGAGTGGAATTTTCGACAAATGGATGAAGCAACATGCTTCATAATCCAGATAATGAAATATCCATGAACTTTTCAAATAAAAGAAATGCTATTTAGATTCTTGACAGGAAATACAAAAGAAGCCAACCATATGATAAATGACATGGAGTAAATTGTCTGCATGATTATCTTGTGAACCATGACTCTATAGCAGGTGTTCTTTTATATTTACTAAGCTTAGCTTAGTCTGGCACAGGACTGCAACAGTGGGGCACCCAATGAGGATGGAGCTCACTAGCAATGGCCTGTAAGACAAGGTTGACAATCACTGCTCTATGGCTTCACCCACTGAATGACAGCATGTACTCCTAGTGAACAAAACACTTAAAATTAAAAATAAAAATGACATTGAATCCAAGATCACAGTTTTTGGAAAAAGAATCTTCTGGAACAAGTTCTAGATTTTTTCTGTTTTTTCTTTTTATCTGACTTTCTAAACAACAACATTTTTTTAACCATTATTAATTTTTGACATTTTCTTCTTCTTAATTTTAGCTTCTCTTCATCGCAAGTACTCAGACCGTTAGCCTACGACAGTGAATAAACAGTACAGATTTGAAAATGAAAAATAAGCTCCAAGACTAGAACTCCCATCCTTTTTACATTGGGAAGCCAGTCTATGTACAGCAACTGCTATAACAATTGAGCTAGCTCAATAGACAGAAGCCCTGTTGGCCGAGGTCTAGAATACATCGACCGCATCCCCTGCAGAGGGTTAAGATCCCCCCAAACAGGGGCTGTTCTTTCACCAAAGTCACAAGTCTGTATTAAAAAAAATAACCTTTCACCAAAGTCGCAAGACTCTATTAAAAAAGAAATTTTAAAAAATAACCTTTCACAAAACCAGATTCGATATACATACCTTGACAACAAACTGTCTACAAAAATATGCCTACATTAATTTTCCTACAATAATTTGTCCACAATAATTCATCTACATAAATTGTGTATTCAAAAAGAAACCGAATTCAGCACTAAATGACCCACCAAGGATCATTGTGCCGTTAAACAAAGCAGTTGCCTGGTTCTTATTCTTTATTTTTGGATCAGCACTGTTTACTCACTGCCATGGAGTTTGAATACTTCGATGTAAAACAACCAAAATTAAAATGAAAGAATTACTAGTCAAAAATTAATAGTGGTTAACTCTGTTATTGTTCAAAAGTAAGTGATTGAGCTTGAAATATGATGAGTTCTGTTGCTTGGCTACATGAGGATGTAGTGAAAATGAAATGTTGCGTTATGTGATGCAAAAAGGTAATAACAATTCAGCCAGAGGAGCTAGTGGCTCCTCCTTTCAAACAGTCATTAATTTGTTCATATCATATCTCATTGAATTTCTATGAAATTATCTTTTGTCTTTCATTTTTTTTTCTTGTGGAAGAAAGAAGAAAGTGTTAGCATCGACGAATGAGGAAGGAAAAAAACGGTTAAAAATGAAAAGGATTTTAAAGTTTTATTGCTTTTCTGAAGCTTCCCATTGGGCTTGTCAGGCTCCTTGTGAATTTGTAACTTGCTGCACATCAATTAGTGTCAAATATTTGATCAGGCTGTTGAGAATATTAAGTTGACTCTGGGCACTGGTAGCTTTGATTGTTTTTGATCTGAAGATCAATATTTGTTTCTGTCATTTGATTAGAGATCAGCATCGAAGGATTAGAAGATGCAGTTGGAGAGTCAAGTATAAAATTAGGCATCACCCAGCCACCTTAAACTTGAACATGAAGATTTGTATCGTATTGTTGATGGCAACTGGGTTTGAATATTTGAATTAAATTTTATGCTAGAAAAGACATTTTTGTCATATTTGGTTTGGGTGGGCAAAGAAACCAAAGTTGCTGAGTGAATTAGCTATGGGCTGTTTGAGTCAAAGAATATGCCAATTAAAATTGAGAAACAAAGTGAATGAAACAAATACGAAAAACAGTTTGAAGAGAGGAAGAATAAGAGAGAGAGAGAGAGAGAGACAGAGAGAGAGAGAGAGACAGAGTGAATCAAATTTCTGTCTGCTGGCTATTTTTTATTGACTTCAATTTAACTTTTAGCAAATGTAACCATATGGACCAGTCTTTGTGATGTTTGGTAGCCGAAGAAACAAACATTGTCAAAAAAATCTTTAAAAAAATATATACAAAAATGTAAATATTACATGTACTGTATTTGATAGCATTTAGGGGAGATCGGGGCTAGTTGGTACATAGGGCAGGTTGAATCATTTGCTTTAATTTTTGTTCCCACCACTTGATGGCGCCACATTTTAAGCAGAAATAATTCCGCCATTTTTCTTCTAAGTTTGAGTCACATGTGCTGTAAGCATGAACAATTATGCATGAAAAACGTTTTTTCACCCAGGTAAGTAACTCTTTCACTTTGGCAAACGTATGTCTAGTTCATGCTGTAATGTGTGGTTTATGTTTATGAGAAGTGGAAATAAACAATATATATACTACATTTCAAGCAGCTTCTGTCAGAACTTTTGCTTGGAATAGAATGTAAACAAAATCATGTGTTTGGGGCTGGGTGGTACATTGTAAGTGGAGTTGGTATGCTGTAATTGTATGTAATTGAGGCAGAGAAAAACAAAAAGCCTGCAAAATAACAAAACAAGCTTCAAACAAGTCAAAAAGTCAATCTTTATTATTATTGGATGAAGTATCGTAAGATACTTTTTATTAAATTTGACTAGTTTTTACCTTCATCCTAATTTTAGTTGTTTTTATACAACTTATTAATTCGGGCCACTATTTCTATGGCAATGAATAACAGCGCACTCAGAAATAAAGAGTAAGTCCGATTCTCACTCTTTATTTCCTATTGCACTGTTATTCAGTTGCCATAGAAACAGTGGCCTGAAGTAATAGGTTGTATAAAAACAACTAAAATTAGGATGAAGGTAAAAACTAGTCAAATTTAATAAAAAGTGGTAAGTCAAAAAGTGTTCAGAGTAAAAAGAAAAGTGGAAAAGGGGCCAGAAACAAAAGAAAAGGAAAACTAATAACATTGATGAATCCACAGATGATGAAACCAGTTGTTTGGTGTGCATAGAACGTTATTCCAATCCAAGGCCTGGTGAAAATTGTCAAATGTGGGCGCATGTTGAGTGTGTTTCCGAAAACAACAGGGATTACTTTGCTTGTTAAAACTATACATCTGATGATTCTGGATTTGACTATTAATTGTCTAGCATAAGGAATCAAATTAATAATTTTCTCTTTGGTGGCTACTGATGTTGTATTGGGAGTGGGGTGTCAATAAAGTTCTGTTTGGTGTCATCATTCTTTTCTTATTGTTCTTTTTTCCATCTTCCACCTTATTACAATGCATCATTGAGGTCCACTCACATATGATTCCACTTGTCCATTATATTCCTAAAATCTTACTTTTTGCTCAAATACATTTTCTATTCCTGTTAATAATTCTGTCTGGGTTAACATTTTACATTTCTCAATTATAACAATATATTCATCACATCTGTACCTACTAGCAAGAGAATTAACTTGCCCCATCAGATTGTATCAATTATCCCTACTGGTGGGACAGGTTGGTACACCTTTTTCCAAATGTTTAAATGATAATATTATAAACTTAACTGATGTTTCAGATTTAAGCAACCCATCCAAAGGAAGTCTCTTTTCCATAGTAACTTTTGGTCATATTTGTGTGTTTTAACCCATAAGAACCCACTGTGACACCGGTGTCACATACAATTTAATTGATCTGCAAAGTCTCTTATATAATATTATAGGAAGTGTACTAAGTGACATCTACTAAACATCTTGGTGCAGTCACATGACACTGGTATTATGACTAGAGGTTCATCTACTGAAGCTTGAAATGGTCAGCTATATGGTTTGGATGAGTTGCAGTGAGCGCCAGTCCCCAAGATACCCTAGTAATACCCTAGTAAATCATAAGTTTTATAGGCCAGCAAATACAGTACATAGTAAACAGGTATCAACTCCTTATTGACCACTATTCATCATTTTAAACTGGTGATCCATTTTGGGGCCTAATGCTTGTATGATTTTGATGTATGGGTGGCTTCAGAAAAGGCTAGGAATTCTATAAAAGACACTTAAGGAATGTAAAGAATAAGTAGTCAATAGCAAGGTAAGAAAGTATATCTGAAGAAGAAACTCATACAAGAGAAGAAAGAAAGTGTCATGACCCCTGGACAACAGGAGTTGGCTTGTGCTATTACTATTTAGAAGCACTTCCTGCTTTTCTAGACAGTTGACCTTGGGGTCAGCCTCAGCATGTCGAGTTTGCTGTGCTTTTAGATAAACTCACCAGTCAGAGTCAACTTGTGGACGAGCCTGGTCACATGTATATGGCGTTTCTAGAGATCAGCTAAATCTTCTAAATGCTAACCATACTCTATTCTATTTTTCCTCCCTATTGTCTCAACTACTAACCAATACTAAAGCCACTAACTAATGCTAATACTTAAGAAGAAACAGATGAACTGAAGAATGGACTGATCACCTTGTGTTTCTACATAAAAAAAGGTAGGTTGTCTTTTATATATATTGTTTGACTTTGTGAATTTCTTCGAAGCCCAAGTCATGTAGTACCAAATTAAAGAGAAAGGAGTGTTTTTATCTAAAGAGTAGGACCTGATTTCATTTATTCAGTATATTAGGTGGGGTGTCATATGACATCTGCTAAATGTCTACAGGCGACAGATCAAACCTGTGCATCATTTCAGGATTTTATATATGTGCAATGTGTGTGCGTGTATGTTTGTGGAATAAAGGTCACAGACACTTAGTTCCCAAGAATTGACAAAGGTCATTTTGGCCAAATGGTTCAGTTTTAGTTTCATCAGACTGTAGACCTTTCTCTGCAACATACTTTTTAGTCCTCATATTCAGTTGTGAATGGGCAGAAGTTAAAAAAAATAACGATGGTCATTTAGGTCAAAAAGTACAATATTAGTTTCATTAGAACCGTGGCCCTTTCTTTGAAACGTAAGATGTTGGTCCCCAAATGCAGTTGTACACAGTATCCATTTCTGATGTTCTGGGATTGTTGACTGAAGAGTGTCAAGGAATAGTGATCTCAGTGTCTCCGTGTATGTAAACCTCTGATCCGACGGGAACGCGATGAAAGAAATGAAAGCCGAAACATACTCATCACCCCCACTGCCCCGACACCCCACATTCTGAAGAGGCTAAGGCGTATGTCAACCTCTGCCTTCCACTGTCAATATCTTAAGTAATTCTGAAATCCATATATATACAGTTATGACTGAAATTATTGGCACAGTCTGATTTTTCTTAATTTATTATTTATAATTTATGACTTAATTATTTTTCGATAACCTGTTACTAGATTAGAACAAACATCTGCAGGGATATTTTGCCACCCTTCATGTGCATAATCTTCGAGTTGTTGCAGATTTGTTGGTATTTTTGCTCTTACATGTTTTTTCAATTCATTCCATAAGTTCTCATTTGGATTCAGGTCGAGACTGTGAAGGCCATGGTAAAACTTTTATTTTCTTATCCTGAAGATATTTCTGGACTAATTTAAAAGTATGTTTCGGATCATTTCCATTCATAAAGCCATGCTTCAGTTTCAGATTTCAAGTTGACATCCAATATTTCACAATAATCCTCTTTTTTAATTATACCATTAACTTTTACTAAGCTTCTTGTTCCTTTTGCTGAGAAACACCCCCAAAGCATGATACTTCCGCCTCCATGTTTTGTTATAGGGACAGTGTTCTTTGGATTGAAAGCCTCACCTTGACGTCTCTAAACAAATTTCTTGTCATTATGTCCAAAAAGTTCTAATTTTATCTCATCTGACCATAGTATACTCTCCCAGAATGAGATAGGCTTATCAATATGTTCATTTGCAAATGCTAGACAAGCTTTCAAATGACTAGCCTTTAATAAAGGGGTCTTACAAGGTTGGCATGCTTGTAGGCCTGCTCTGTTCAGTGCTCTAGTAATAGTATTTCTTGTTACTTTGTAGTGGACTCATACATATTTTTGCATGGTCAGCAAGTGGAAAGCACTTGACACAATTTTCCTTTGGAACAACAAGATTTGTATTCCGAGAACCAAGTTAATCTTTCCAAGTACTACTTTTAGATAACCAATTTTTAGGACATGAATGTACTTGACTCAAACTTAATACACTTTGTAGACAACAAGTCTGGCAAAACAATGTATCTTGTCACCTTACATTTCATCTTGGATTCTTGACGATACCCAGTTCAACACACCACAATTTTGACCAGCCACACATCCACCACTCACCTCTTACTATAAGAAGACCAGATATCCTTTATTCTTTGTACAGTCAAATTTGTCACCTTGACAAACCCATGCCAGTTCCACAGAGATGTGCCTCTCACCTCTGATTATGTACGTACACATTCATACATACACACACACTCCCTTCCTTAACATCTTCAACCAACAAAGTAATATACAAACACTTTAAATGTATTCCTTTCTTCTTTTTCTCATCAGCTAAGAACTACTTTTTGTTATATTCTCCTGTAATAAATATACTTCTTATTATAATTCCAGAGTATTTGTATTCTTTATTAACAATGCTTTTCTACCATGTGCAAACTGCATCCTTGCACATGCATGTATTTCATTCCTTTTACTACTGCAGGAAAACACAGAGAAAGAAAGATCTCCCTTAAGCGCATCGTAAACATTACCCTCTTTCTTTCTCTAGTCTCATCAGCACCCTAGCTTGATATTCAGCAGTACTGACCCATAAGGCTACTATAGCCACTATTACTACTGCTGCTACTACAGCTTCACCATTAGAGATTACTACACTACACTTCCTACGATTCTCTTACTGTTGTTATGGTTTATACTTTAACTTTTAATGGAGTCAGATATATTTAATAATGGAGTTAGTAAGATTTTAATATTGGTTTAAATCCCATATACAGCTTAATCCATTACAACTTTCACTCCAATGGCTTCCATTATTCCTGATATCCTTAGTTTCTTCTTCCTACCACATCCAGATTTATTTGCAACAGTCTTTTCTCTCTTGAACTTTAGAATGATGTTTTGAACACTTGATTTTGGGATAGTAAATCATTTAGAAATGACATCATATCCACTGCCTGACTTGTAAGCCCCAATAATCTTGGTTCGGAAGCAGTTATAAGTGTTAGATGGATGTTTTCTTAGAACACTTAAAAAATGCACTCAGTTTAATTATTCATTCACCTACCACTAGGCATGGACCCTATATAAACATACAATACCTTGTATCTCCATTATACTTTTCTTGAAAATGCCAGAATGAAATGGCAAAACGTTGAAATAAACTAAAGAAATCTCATTTGTACAAAACA